>JAUZNK010024944.1:0-19916 GCA_035046665.1 Euphysa ruthae | reverse complement strand
ATTTTGTCTGTAAATAATGTAATTTAATCATCACTAACAAACTTTAAGTGTCAATTATGACTTGTTCCGACCGCTATAGTCTGTATAACACCTAGATTTGCGCTCAGCACACTTCAATTGACTAAATAATATCTGGTACAATTGGTAAACAAAATTTTGACCTGACCCCTACCTGGCACCCAGACTCAATTAGCCAACACAATAATAAAAACAACAGCAACAATAAATAAAACCACACGTGCAATAAAATAGTTTTTGCAGAGGTCATTTAAAATACTAAATGATATTGTCAGTTACCATCATACAACTTGTTTTTTTTTTTTATTTACTTGATGCAGCACAAAAATTAAAGATGAAGATTGAATAACAAATGCCTCTCATTCTTATATTTGCACGCTAATAAAATAAATAATACAAATTCCCGCTCATTTAAAACCCAACTTAGGACTTAGATAATCAAAATATATACCTTGGAAACATGCAATCACAGATAAAAGATAAAATTTCGGTAGAAATCACAAAAAGAGCAAAGTTTAAAAAAAAACCAGTAAGCAATTGCTTAAAAATTTCAAACAGAAAAATAAAAATTGAACTGGTTTTATGGGCAATAAAAATTGGTTAAAATTCCGTTTTATTTTTTAAAAATGATCCATTTTTAGATAACATAGCTAATTTGTTGAAATACGTGTCTTATTCAACAAAACAAGGAGCATTTTTTATCATGAACTTTTTCATTTTTGAAAAAAAGTTTTCATTTTAATGAATGATCTTTACCAAAATTTTTCCTTAAGTGTAATTTTCGCTATTAATGATCAAATCGCAAAAAACTAACTTTAACATATTGACCAGATTTGAATAAATTTTTACATATATCTTTTTGAGAAAAGTTCTTATCATTTTTAAAGAAAATCTATTATATTTAAGTAGTTTTAGAATCTTGGGTTAAAATTTTTTTTCAAAGTACCTGACTTGTAGGATAAAAAAAGATAAAAAAAGTTAAACAGATAAAAATTAAAACCATACATAATGTAGGCAAAGTCAAAATGGGATGCTTAAGTATATTTTTATCGGCTTGGACATTACTTTATTCAATTTTTGAGTGAAAATATGACCAAATGAAAATTGTATACGGTGTGTCTGAACATATATTTATCGATCAATTTCATGCATAAATATAAGGAATGTAAAATCCTAAAATTTTTTATGTGGGTAAAATCATTGTAACCACTGAATGCTGTATGTAAAATATTTAAATCACACTATAAATAAATAAATCACACTGTAAATAAATATATAACTTTATTTGGCACAATTTATTACGTTAAAAAATAAATATAAAATGTTTTTCAAAAGCAATTTTTTCTTTATAATAGAAAATATATAAATATGCTTTTTCTTTTATCAAGTGCCTTTAACTTTTCAAAAATGTTTTGTTGAAATGATGTTATTTACAACATCCTTTTAATAATATTATATAATCAAATAATAATATCATTATATTAATATTATACTATATAATATTATATTATTATATAATATACATTTTAATTATTCTTTAAGACTAAGTTGCCCTTGAATCATCAAAAATTTTTCCAGAAGATTGCTTAACAAGATAATATTACCTGATAAATATCAAAAATTATGGTAAGGAGAATCTTTGTAATGAGCAGGGAAGTATTTAAATAAAAATATATCAAAATGACATTTCTGGTAGTGAAATCATCAACTGAAGAGTAAGATGTATGAAAATTACGCGTGATATATATGCAATCTCAGAATAATGTTGTGTAATGATAAGGTGGAAAATATTTGAAAATAGAAAAGCCACAAGCCAAGTAGGTAGTAAAAACAATCCCGAGGTGGCGAGTGAGTGGAAAGGAATCTCATGTAATAAATTTCTTTATTACCCATATTGTTTATATCTCAACCATAAAATAACCCTGAAATCATGATATCCATGAATGCCTGAACTAATTATCATTTTCTGCTGCAGCAGATCATTTCATGACGAAATATATTTCAATGCAAGGTTTTACTCGCTGGAAAATCTATTTATTACAGTTTGTCAAAATGTGATCGGTTGTAGCTTAGATATAGCATTTCACATATAGACATTCTAGTAACAGTTCCAGTATGAAACCTTATTCAGGGCATGACCTTTTTCTATGTGTTAAAAGGAATATTGGAATGTTTTCCAATTATCTACGAAAATTTAAAAATATTTGGGAAAAAATTTTTTTTTTTTTAATCCAAATGGGTGCGGGTTTATAGAATAAATACTTAATATAAATATGCATGTTCTTATCAAGGTTTTTTTTTGAAGTATCACTTACTGAAAATAAGTGGTTGTTAAGTTTAATACAACTTTTTTCAAAAAAAATTTTGAGTTATGTATTAAACTCCAAGTTCAACTTAATTAAGAAAAACATCACTTTTAAATATTTAAGTAACGAGACCAAAGTAATAAGACTTTTAATGTTCCATTGTAAATTTAGATTTTTTTTATTAAGAAATTCTTTAACCCTTAATTCTTTATAAGAAACTTTTCTGACTGGTTTATTGAAATAAAACAAAACATTTGCTCAGATGGCTATTTCACATGAAAATAAAGTTATATAAATTTCAATGTAAATGAAATTGATTTTTTAAAATTGGGAATTCAAGATTCGCGTTGTTTCCCCTTAGTAAAAGAAAACAAATATACATACTTACCTATAAACAAGAAGTTATTTGATTCTCTAACAAGGGCTTCATTGTGAAACCACTTAATTTCTTCTATAAATTTATTGGTGTTTGTTTTGATTTCCAAGATATCAGTAACACCTCTTACAACAATATGTGGAGACTTAGTGATCCATGTTATTCGAGGAAAAACTAAAATGAAAATTTTTTTATGAAACACGCAAAAACAAGGTAACTAATGTAATTTGAAGTAATGCTATTTCAAAATATTATCTAAGTTATCATAACCACACACGTAGATCTGGTACCCCATGAGATTTAGGGGAAATATAGTATTCATGACAATATGTGAAGACGAGGAAAATCACATGATTCTGGGAAATTTTATATGTAAGTCATTGGGATAGCGTGAAATCTGATTTCCTATCTCAGGGTGAATGACAATAAGCGAAGACCCAATAATTCATGTAAAATCGGAAAAAATCCTTTATCTCTTTATAAATAATATCAACCTTAGATAATAGTCTGCTGAAAATTTTCTTGCAGCACAACCATAATTCATCTAAAAAACATTTTTGGGAACAGGCCCTAATTTACAGCATTTTAGTTTCCAATGATCGGACGCTGCCCCTTGCAAAATTAATAAGGCGTAATAGGGTAATAGGGAGTGAGTGATTTGAGCAGAACATAGAACTTTACTGACCAACTTATTGCTTTAACAACTAAAAGCTAACTCTCTATAAAGCCCATTTCAAAATTAAAACTTTAATTAACATAACATGTTCATATTATGATGGAGAAATCCTCTATTATCTGTACAGAAAAAATTATGGTTTTTGCTTGTTTTGCGAAGATAAATTGTGATAGTCAGATGGATTTTGCACTTTGGTGAGTAGTAGGTTTTATTGGCTATTTTGCATAAGTTTAGTGTAGAATCGGAATTTGACTGATATCGCTGGTCAAAGTTTGAACAAATCGAAATATTTAGGCAAATCCATAATGGCATCATTTTTGACCAAAAAAACCAAGAAGAAATGAATTCCAAATACCTTATTGTTACATCATTCTTTCGCAATTTTTATGCTTAATTGATTATGCAACAAAAAAATATAACAATATAAATATATTTGTGCGAAAAGAAATTCTTTACTTTTTATGCAAATTTTATAAGCAAAAACAAAGTTGTATGACGATTTTTGTGCAATGTCATTTCTTTATCTGGTAATTAAAACAACAAGCAACTGTCTGAAGAACGACTGACCTCTGTCAAATCATCAAGTGAATGCCGACAAGATAATTTCTTCAAGAACATCGAGCAGCTTAAGCAGGATGGGTTAGTGGTTGCTGCCTATCGCGATAGTGCCTTAACATATAAATCTTAAAATAGAAGAAAAGATGACCCCGCTTTTCCTGTTTTCAAAAAATAAATAGGATCAACAGAGCATGCAATGGATTTTCGAACTTACTGTTTATTCTGTGGCAAACGCTGTCAAGAGAAAGATCCTAAACATCCGGATTGCTGGTTGAAACATTACATTTTTCGATCCGTGTGCATGGCAGGTTGGATACCTTTCAAGGACTTGATTCTAAACATTTGTTTACTACAAAATAATGCACTTTCTCTTGATGTTAGATTCAGAGTACAGTCAGCTATATGAGACTTGTATGCATCTGATGCCAGATATCAACAGGATAGCAGCAAATTTTTTTTACACTCTTAATATGTTGAACTTGCTTCAGACTTGAAACCTTAAAAGTAGACATTGGACTTGAATCAGTCAAAAAAAGATCTATGAGAAAGAAAGCCAGAAAGAAATGTGGAATAGTGAGCTTTACAGTATGTAAACAGAAGGCAGTGGACTTAAACACAGTAGATCTTTAATAAATAAAACCGTTTAAAGCCAACTCACAGCATGTCTGAAATAATGACTCAGGAACATATTTTAACAAATATCTACTTCCAGAGACAAAAATTTACCGCTATAAAGGTTCAACTGAACCACTAATGCCACAAAGTGATGAAAAAATTCAAGTTCTACCTCTCAAAGTTTTAGCTAGTGCACAAGTATCACTGAACAGAGCCGAAGACATTGATCTGAATTTTATGCAGTTATAAGCTAATGATGTTGAAGCCACTGTACTCTGGACAGTGGCTACAACACAAAGATTCCTAGGGAAGCTGGTCAAAATATGCAACCAGGAACCTCTGTCACATATTTTCCCCTGATAAATATAAATCCGGCTGAGACAAACACTAACTTAAAATCAATGCACATGGTAAATAAAGCAGCTGAAAACTGGCATAGCCTTTGAGAAAATCCTAAGATCAGTACTGTTGTGTTTTACTAACTTTTGATGATTTAATGAGATACCTGGAAAGTCTTGACTGCAAAAACTTTACAACCAAACTTTGGTTAGATGGACTTGTTTGGCCATTATTCATAGCGGTACGATTTATAAGATCTAACCGGGAAGCTGACTGGCCAATCCACATTGACAGTCATATTTTGCAGCAGTAAGTCACTGGCATTATCTTCGTTATGCAATTTTTTATCTGATCATAATGGTAAAGTTACCAAGTGAAATCCTTCACAAACTCTATATAAGGCATTATAATGGAACTTGGGAATCTATCCGGTCAGATATGATGATCTACTCAAAAATATTTTTATGAGGTATGGTCATGGTCGACCAAGTATAGTAGGAATTACTCTCAAAGAAAATGCATTGGAGCGCTGAGCAAGAAGTTTGCATGTTTCAAGTGTCCTTGAGCGAATTCTTTTCGGCCTTAAAAAAAAGAAAACAACAAAAATGTAACCCATCATAAGGAAGAATCTAAGGCAAGCATGAAAGCAGATAGCACTGATTGCGAGAAACTGAGAAAATATTTTGCAAAAAATAGTCCACATACATTCAAGAGAGCTCTCAACTAAAAAAAAAAAATGATAAATCATGTATAGCTTTAGAAGAAAAACAGTTTCAGCAGTTTATAAACGATCTGCGTACTTGTTTTTACTAGCCAAACAACTAGAGTGTTAACTATAAAACTTTAAAAATCATTAAGAGTGAATAAAGCAGAAATCATAGATACATCACTCATATACGCTAGAGTAACTGCACTTCAGCTAACAAAGGAAGCTTTGGAAATATCTTCAGTTACGAGCTTTGTCCAAATCCGACATACATATTTGATGATTCAGGTGACAAGGGGTCAGCAAATTCCTAGTCAAGGCTCAAAAAGATTGGTAAAAAAACAGTGATCTCGCTCAGTGAAGAAGCCTGCACTTGTGAAAATCCATGGTTGTGCCATATTGTGAGTAGTAAATTGGTCAACAAATGGGCTAATATCTTATCATGGAAATTTCTGACTTTTTGTTTCTTCAACTGCAATCTCATGAAATTGCAAAAAAAAAAAAAAAAAAAAAAAAAAAAAAAAAAAAAAAAAATGAAAACAGCCTATCTTTTACAATCTTTGCACCCAACAAATGAATCCTCTAAGGAGAATTTAAAAAAACAATTTAAAATGATGTGTTATTCTACAATGGAAGGTGATCCCGCAGGATTGTATCCAACTCTTTACTAAAGAGTAAAGAGTTGGATAATTGATGAGCTTAAAAAAGTGCATGTACCCATTGGTTTGCCTGACAACATTGTCACCGTTCCAGACGCAAGACCTTTAAAATTTGTATTGTTATGTTTGAAAAAGTTGTATGACTTCAAATACACACTGCCTTCATTTTTTCATGTTTTTTTAATGTTATAATGAACAGTTTTCTCTGACAATAAAATTTATTGTCTGACCCTTAAACTAATCAGAATGTGATTCAGCATAAAATTTGCAAAAGAATGATGTATTGTAATAAGAAATATGGAAATATTTTATAAGCCGAAGATTTTATATTGATTTTATATATGATTTGGCCTAATAGAAGTATTCAAACTAACTGTGTTTAAGTAAGTGAAAAAAATATGTCCACGTGATAAGAAAGCAATGCAAATTCTAAAAAAATAGGCTTCATCAGAATAAACCCAAGCTTATAGCTCCTTACCAACAAAAAATACATATACAAGCATGACAATATGACAAAAATTATAACTAGCTATTCCTATTAAGGCTATATAGTTTTGTTGCTAGTATTCATTTTATAAGAGGTAATTTATGACATATTTATATTTTTATTTATGATATCTTTGCAGCGGTAAAGAGATTATTACTCAATTAATTTTATAGACGTAATATAATAATTTATACTAATATTCCAATAACCATTTTGTAAGGAGATTCTGAAAGATTGCAGTATTCAGTGTGCTTACAATTGACTTTAAAAAGAATGAAGCTTCAAATCTCTCGAAAAGGAACGAAGCTTCCAATCTCTCGAAAAAGAATGAAGCTTCCAATCTCTCGAAAAAGAATGAAGCTTCCAATCTCTCAAAAAAGAATGAAGCTTCCTATCTCTCGAAAAAGAATGAAACTTCCAATCTCTCGAAAAAGAATGAAACTTCCAATCTCTCGAAAAAGAATGAACTTCCAATCTCTCAAAAAAGAATGAAGCTTCCAATCTCTCGAAAAAGAATGAAGCTTCCAATCTCTCGAAATAGAATGAAACTTCCAATCTCTCGAAAAAGAATGAAGCTTCCAACCTCTCAAAAAATAACGAAGCTTCCAATATCTCGAAAAAGAATGAAGCTTCCAATCTCTCGAAAAAGAATGAAGCTTCCTATCTCTCGAAAAAGAATGAAGCTTCAAATCTCTCGAAAAAGAATGAAACTTCCAATCTCTCGAAAAAGAATGAACTTCCAATCTCTCAAAAAAGAATGAAGCTTCCAATCTTTCGAAAAAGAATGAGACTTCCAATCTCTTGACGAGATCTTTTGAAGATAATTTGCAATTTCATACCAGAAAGGCCACTGGCAATTTTCTTAATAGTTCCTGAAATTCCTCTCACATGGCTTTGATAAATTTTCAACTATGAGAAATAAGGGATTGCCAAATTTGCCTAATACAAGAGTCTGATCCCAAAGAAACCCTCTAAATGGCCCACAAAATCAACCTAAATCTTAAAATACCCGTTACTGATAAAAATAACCACCATATCGTATAATATACTAATTGTACTAAAAATTTCTTTAGTTTTGCTTGCAAAAAATTTGATTTTACAAAAGAAGTGCAATGATTGCTTTAAGGGGTGAAAAAATGTAACAAACCTTCATAAACCGTCACTTCTGTCAGCAATATACTCTTCCCTAGAGGTGATTTCACTTCAAATTTGTATTTACTGGAATGAGATGACGTTGCATTCAAAAACACAAGTTTTTCCTGAATTTGTAAATACATTTCTTTCCCAACGTTATTGATATTAGGAACAACTTTCTCATGTTTTCGCTCAGTAAGAGTTTCTTCAGATATCCGCATCCAAGTATATCTCATTAATTGAGGGGCATTAAATATACCTTTCCGAAATTCAATAGTTGGTATGACTTCATAGTATTCACTTTTGCAGATGCCAATTTCTTCAGCAAGTTTTACTACTGGTTTGGAGACATGTTGAACATGAATATATTCCTCAAAATACTAAATGAAAATTAATTTCAGAAACTTAGAATTTTGTTAAAATGTATAATTTGCTAGCTTCTAAATTCAGTTGAATTATGGGGTTAAAGATGTGATTGGTTCATTTTAAACATTATTGCTGAGGGATCAATTAAATTAATCCATTATTGAATGTACACATCACAATTGAGCATTGAGTATTCACACACACATGTATGAGTTTGATAAGGAAAGGGTACATGAAGTGGGCAAGAAACAGTCAAAACAAAACAAAACAGGCTTTATTAAGGGAGCTTAGTAGAAATTTGTCACTGGATAACTTTGTAGAAATAAATAAACATGACTTAAACCTAGATTACCAACCATTTGTTCTCTATTTTTTTCATACAAAACAAATTATGTTTGTTATCTACCTTGTTATCTTCAAAACATGTTGGCTTTAGAAAGAACACATCCAGAAATTAACTTTTACGACAGTGGATTATTAGTTCAAATTGGTGATAAGAATACATTAGTAAGAATTCCAACAAATCAAGCAATCGAGAAGACATCAAACAAAGATACACAAATAGCAAATAATTTATTATTTTACCAATCCCATCAACCTTGTATTCTCATAATTGTCTCTTTGTCTTGTGTTGTGATCATTAAAAATTATAATATAGCTTTTTTTAAATCCTGAGCAAGGGTGTTATTTAAAAAAAATTATGATAAAGTAAAAAAGAGAGAAACTAAACTTGTGATAACCTTTTTGAATTGATATACCGTTTTAAATGGAGAAAGGAGGGTGTTGGAGGTAAAATTATTAGCTGTTTTAATACTTTACTTAAGCATTCAGTCTTCTTAAAGTGACAGGTGCGACTTTAAGCAGACAATATAAAATTGGTCTAAAAAAAAAAAGGTTGCTTAAAGTAAGTGAATATTTAAGTAGATTTGACATCTCAAGACATCTTCAAACTCGAAACAAATATTTATGCTTAAAAAGACACGAGTCTACTTAATTAACTCAATTCAAATTTGCATGTTTTTTTTTATTAATTATGTGTATATAAAGAGATTTTTAAATCTATTTGTCACTGATGTTTTATTTAATTTACTTTTATAATGGCTCATAAAAAAACGTCTGAAAATTGGCACAAGTAGTAAAAACTAAAACTGGAAATGTGTGTGGTAGAAACTTAATGTAAAATGAGTTAAGTTTTGTATAAAGCCAATCAATTCAGCTCTCCATACTGCTTCAGAGTCTGGCATTTTAACATAATTATTATACATTGTTGCGCATAATATTCTGCAAACTATAAAAGTTTCTCCAGCAAGAGAAATTGACACTCCGAATAGATCTGCAATGGTCGAATAAAAAACTCCAAGAGCTAAACGATACAAAAAAAGTCCAAGTTGCTGACGGAATGTAGCCTGGCTAGGGTTTAAATTAGTTTGTTCTTTTTGAATGAATGATGCAATAATCCTTAAAATAAGTTCAAAGTTTTCACAAGATATTCTCTTACGCTTTTTGAAATCATCGTCACACCAAGTATCATAAGCGACAATTCACCAACTTTTGTCTTGGTTTTTGTTTGCACTCCTCTCTTTCCTTGGTTGCTTTTGGCATGCAGCTGTGGCAGTTACTACGACTATTGATATGTTTGTTATTATATCATCATCATCCAAATTTTCTCTACGGCGTTTATAAGAAGAATAAAATTCAATATTGTTTTGTTCATTGTTTACTATTCTCTTCTGTTTGCATTTGTTTAAAAAACTTCTTACAAAAATCTCCATGTTTTAAATACTTTTACTTTTCCTTTTACTTCTTATATCTATATGCGTTGATCAACGTATCTCTTTAAATATAATACACTTTAAGCAACCTGAAAACGTTTTTATTTTGCGCACAAAGTGTGTATTGCTTTATGTTACATTTTTAAGCCAAAACAGCTATAATCCTATTTTACACTGAGGCTACTTAAACTCAAATTGCTCAATATGTGTTAGCCTTTAAGTAGAATCCGTATAAAAACAACTTTTTAAAAAAGATTTATTCCAATCACAGATGCATTGATAAATGATAGAACACTTACCATCCTTTTGTGTTTATGAGATGTAAACATAAAATTTTCCATTATCCAAATTCTTGTTAGGTGGTTTTGCATTAGTTGAGTTTCAGTAATATATTTTTAAGAGTAGGTTCAATTACAAAGTGACATGTTTTACATAGCATGCTATAAGATTTTTTTTTTTATTTTATTTTATCTACTTGAGGCTGCCATAATAGATTATAATCTATAAAGACAAAAATGTACTTTACAAATTTAGAAGAATAAAGTCTTCTACCATTTATTTTCATTTTTATTTCATTGTTTATTGGCTTCCATAGGGCATTGCTATGCAATGAATACCATAATATTCCAATTTGGAGATTGGAATATTATGGTCAACAGCATCAAATGTTTTTTGAATTTGAAGATCAATAAAAATTCCACAAGCAAAATGACCAGTATCAAGAGCCTCCTTGATCTTTTCAGTTATGCTTATGAGAGCATGAGAGGTGGAATCTTTGAATCGAAAACCAAAGTTCTGTTAAACAGTTGAAACTGTGGAGAAAAGAATTAAAATCAGGAGTACAACAGTTTTTCAATAAATTTACTGATGTTGGATAAAAGTGAGATTGGTCAGTAACTATCGTATAAAAATTTAGAACCATTTTTGAATAAGGCAGAACAGGCCATATTTTAAGAATGTCAGGAAAGGTGCCATTTTCGAAGATGTAAAAAATTTTTGCAAGAATGGCAGAAAATTCCTTATTGAATATAATGGTTGGTATACTGTTAAGTCCAGATGCCTTTCTAGATATCAAATTCGATATGAG
Source organism: Euphysa ruthae (assembly GCA_035046665.1). Taxonomy (NCBI): domain Eukaryota; kingdom Metazoa; phylum Cnidaria; class Hydrozoa; order Anthoathecata; family Corymorphidae; genus Euphysa; species Euphysa ruthae. The sequence continues at coordinate 8,817 of JAUZNK010024944.1, read as the reverse complement.
GGTATAAATTTCAAGCTGATCAGTAGGAGACATAAGCAAACTATGTAGATTAGGGTGTTTAAAATAATTTTGAAAGTTTTTATATAAGAAGAGTGAATGTTAGTTTTAAGCTTTTGGGCAATGGAAATTAAAGTGTTAAAGTTTTCTGAAATATGCGTAGGTTATATATGAGTGATTTTAACATTTTTAGTACCTTCCCAAGTTTCACGAAGATTATTGGCATTTCAGAAAAAAAAAAAAGAGTGATAAAAGGAAGAATATTTTTAGAAGTTACTAAATTGAAAAATTCACAATTTTCATTACTAGTGCAGCATTGTAATAAATAAATGTTGACTGAAGCCACCTAATACTAATATAGATTTATTTTTAGATGATAATTTTAAAAGAAGAGAAGATAAGTAATTATTGTTAAAATCATCTATATCTATAAAGGGATGTCTATAGATGCATCAAACAATAATATTTGATTTTTTAGGACAGACTATTTCAACAAACACAGATACTAAAAAGTTTGGTTTGTACATCAATAAATTATTTCTGCTTTTATTGTTAAGTTGTTTAGATAAATAAAGATATTCCTCCGTGGGAAGATAGGAAGTGTGTTCAAGATTAAAACCTTTAAGTTCAATTGAGATAGAAAGACAGGTGTTTTTCCTGAATCTAATTTCAGTTATTCCAATAATACTGTATTCAAAGCTAAGTAATGATAACATGTTATTGAGATCATCAAAATGTTTTAGTGGAAAGGATATATTAAGATGAAAAGCTGAAAGAGAATCAATGCTATCAAATTTAGAAGCACAAAAGTCACCAATATCATTGATTGGACAAGTATACAAGTAAGAGAAACATAATTTATAAAATCACAAAAGAAAGTAAGTCTTAATTTTTTATTGAGTAGAATAGAATTTAGCGTAGGGGTGATTGATTTAAAGTAGAGATAAATAACAGTGTATCATCAACTAATTTTTCAGCGTTTAAAGAACCACCTTCTATTGTCTTTAACACTCACAGAATATTTTCAATGTTCGAGCTTTCAGACAATGTTCTAATAAATTTTAATTAATAAATTTTAATTAATTCTTTGCTAAATTTTGGTATCCCCATCATGCATTATTGGAAAAGTTTTTCCACAATGTTGATATTTCAAAATGCTGCAATGGTTACCTTTATTGTCTTTGTCATTTTGGAATGTTTCAAGTAAATGATTTTAGGAAAAGAAATACTGTTTTGGTTAAGTCTTGGTGGTGGAGCAATTTTCTTATTGTTTATGAAATCTCTTAAAACAGTTGAATTGTATTCTCAGAGGCTAAGCTAGGATTTTTTTTTGGGTGACGATAGCGGGCCAAAAAATAAGTGCATGATAAAGTTGTTGAGGGAGCTATTACTAGGTGATCTTTCTTTAATCTTTGATGGTTAGAGCAGCTCATAATTGCTTGTTTTTCACCATTTGTGTTTGATGTCTTCATTGATATTCCCAAGCAAGAGGCCATGACAATCATGGAGTATATCGAAACCAAAGTAAGGTGTTGTATTTACTTAAAGCGTGGTTTACATAATTATTTAATTTTCTCTATTATTCTTGCAATAATGTTAACTGTAAACAAGGTTAGGACTTGCCAGTATCAAAATCGTAGGAGCGTCATCATCTTAACTTCAATCCAGGTCCATTATTATAATTTTGCAGCTTGGCTACTCGAGGTGAATTATAATTTATTTTTATAACATTTATATTACAATTTATATGTTTATTCTTTTCTTCTCACCATGCTGTATACAAGTTTCTTGTGAGAAATCTTTCAAAACATTTAAAAACAATATAATACCTGCTTCTCTTCATTTGTTAATTTATCTAGGTTTAATTTTGCTCACTAGAATTTTGTTTATTTTTAACTGTTATTAACAAACATCAATATCTTTGAATAGGGTTCTTGATCAGCACGTTGATCAGCACGTTTTTTATATTTATACTTCATAAAATATTTTATACTTTAACTTTTGTTGCAACTTTTTTGAGCTGTTATAATGACTTACTCCTGTCGTTCTCTTTCCTCTCATCAATTTAATTTAATTTGCAAATCATTACTATTCTGAAACAAAACAAAATATATTGGAGTATAATTAACAATTTAAAAAATTGCAAATTCAAAAAAATTTTTTTAAAACTATGATCGTATGATTTATACTTAATAATTAATTCAGTTGCATGTTACAAAAAAAAAAAAATTGGTTCTGAACAAACAAACGTTTAAAGCTTCTGAATGATCAGTGGTTGAAAACAATAACAACCGCACAGATTTGCGATCAAGTCAGATTTTACACATACTCCTCCAAATGTCACAAAAAAAGTATTGCAGATTTTCGTGAAATATAAACAAATGATGGGAGTGAGTTTTTATTAAAAAAGGCAATATACCTTTTTTACCTCACTTTTTTCTTTTATTTTGTATGAGTGTTTTACAGGTATTTTCTGCACCAAATGTTTTAGAGAAAACAGTTTTATTTTATTTTTTTTTTTTAATAATTGTGTTACCTTTATTGTTTTTACATACAGGTTTAATTAATATTAAATAAACCAATGTCCATTTGGAGCAGCATTAAAATGTATGAAACAACATGCTAAATCTAACTAATTCAAAAGAAATTCTAAAATATCCCATTGGGGAAGAAAACATGTTAAAATCAGTGGGCTGAAATGTCAATTTAAATAAGATATCAAATACAAAATTTATAACAACCTAAATCAAATGCTTTATGAATTTTTTCACATAGGACCAACTGAATTTGAAAAACAAGACTGGCTGAAAGTAAACCACAAATTTTAAAAATGCTACTGAAAAAGACATGCCCTTTCATTAAAACTGTAGAGCAAGCAAGAAAATAAAACTATTTTGTAGATACAAAGTTTTAGAGACTTGGAATATATCACGGGTCAGTGTCACAAAATGTGAAGATATGAATTTGAAGTACTTACTTGGAAAATAGCTGGTTTTGAATATAAATAACCATAAATTCGAGCTTTAGGATAATCAAAGTTACTTTTCAAGTATTGTAAATATACCATGGTATAAAAAGGTGCAGTGCCCTGTGGAGAAGAGCCATAAGGAGTAGTATAAAAAACACACTCCCCTGATGTGCATGATCGATACTTAATGCCATGGATCCGACTGGATGGGGGAAGGAGATCGAAGGGTTCTATAAAAGTGTCCGTGTAAATAAAACTAGTTTGAAGTCTTCTAACACCATTAGAGTCTATAAAATCGCTCAATTTGAAGTTTGTTATGTCAAGAAGCTTCCCATCAACTTCAAGGTGTACAACCAGATCACTCCAGCCGGAAGCTTTATAATTTAATTGATATATAGAACGCTCAATGTCATCAGGCCATTTCCTAAAACATAATTTTAATATTATAATAGTAATAGGTGATATCTGAAACTTTCTCAGTGTCGTTCTGGTAATAAATATCAAAACAAGAATTTAGTTGCTAATTGAGTCCAGTAACATCACAAACCCATAACCAAGAGCTTTTAATCAGATCTAAAATAAAATTTTATCATAATACCATATCAGAAAATCCAAAATAAAATTTACAAAATTTTTATGGGAGAACTTATTGTGAGATAATATTTTTAACAATTTGCAAAATTTCAATAGCATAGAACATTCTGGAAAAAACGAAACTTTGAGGCCAAATTCAACTCGCTTTTTGGTTTTGAAATAAAATTTTCCAGCACAAAATTTTTTTTTAAATATTTTTGAAACATAATTTTAGTTGTTCACCAAAAGAAACTATTTTTATAAAACTAGCTTTGCAGTTTTCAAGGAAACTAGTTTGAAATCGAAAATTGCACAACACACTTCTAGTGTTATACAATCAAACCTTCCTCTTATATGTGATTCTCCCTAAAAAGTGTTTCATGCTAATTAGGGCTTCTTAATTGTTTATAATAGTAATAATAATAATAATAATAATTAATGACTTTCATATCCAAGGATGGTAAAGTTATACTTATGATAATAAAAAAAGGTGATTAAGTTTAAAATCGGATTTAAGTTTGAGTGTCAATTTTAAGTAGAAAACTAAATAAAAAATATTATTTTACAATATTTTTTCCAGAATTGACTTCAAATCAATTTTTTTTTATCTAAACGCTCAGATTTACATAAAGTAAAAAAAAGAGGAAACTAGGCTGAGAGATTTTTAAAGAAAATTTGAGACATGAATTATGAAACACATGTTATAACAGTTTTCCAGCTTGAGTATTTGTGGGGGCATTTCTTTAGTGACAAGTCGACATATATTTTAATATATTTATTCTATATTCTCTAAATTCAAGCAAAATTTCTTTGATTAAAATTTAGTTGTTCATAAGTTAGAAGGCAGATTTTCCTGACTATAAAAACACGCAAAATTAAAAAAAAATAAATAATTGTAATTACTACTGACTTCGGACGTTTTGAGCATGACTCACAAACAGTATCATAATCATCATTGCCAGATCTAAAAAAAAATACGTAAAAAAAACATGATTATTCCATTAAGCAACCTCTCTTGCATAAAAACTTTTTTTTTTATACACAGCCAAGAGCTTTTAATAAGAACTATCAAAAATAAAATTTTACCATAACACCATATCAGAAAATATAAAATAAAATTTATGAAATTTTTATAGGAGAACTTATTAACATCTTTACAAATTTCAATATACAAAAATTTTTAGCATCATGCAAAAATTTGATAGCATGAAACATTCCAGAAAAGATAAAAAAAAACAAAACTTTTAGGTCAAAATCGATTTTTGGTTTAGGATCCCAAATTATCAAAGTTATCATTTTTTTCGAGGAAACTGGATTGATATCAAAAATTGCACAAAACGTTTTTAGTATTATACAAAAAATCAATTTTAATTTTCCAGCTTGTAACCACCCTGGAGCTTCTCAAAAAGAATACGAAAGCGTAAAAGGGTAGAGGAAGGGAGGGTAGAGGGAGGGAAGGTGGTGGTGTCTTCAATAACCGTACCTAAACCTAAACATTTTTTTCTTTTTATTTTTTAAATTCTTTAGTCGTAAGCGACACTTTCTCCATAGTTAATATTTTCAATACAATGTGTTAACTCCTCTAACAATCATCATTGAAAAATTTTTTTTGCACGTGTGAAAGTGTTAGTGATCTTGCGATCTTTTGAAATCTAACAGAACACAAAAATTGTTTAAGTAATTCTTCTGAGAGAGATTTTTTTAAGAAAAGTTGAAATGTGAATTCTGAATACACACAGCAGCAGTTTTCCAACTTAACTACATTAATGAAAAGTTACGAAAGGGTAGAAGGTAAGGGAAAATGTCCAATTAAAAAAAAGAGGGAGCAAGTAAATTTCCTCAGTTAGAGATTGACCAAAATTGTAAATTTAAAAGTATATATTCTATATGATCTAAATAAAAGTAAAATTTCTTTGCAAATAATTATGCAATTTAGTTCCTTGTAAGTTAGAAGATTAAGCTTTCATAACTATCAAAAATATGTTTGCAAAAAGAAAAAATTGTAATTACGATTTCAAATACGATTTCAAAAACGATTTTGAACATTTCCTACATTGAGCACCATATTCATCGTCACCACTGAAAAAAAAAAATACAAATCAAAATTAATAATTAATAAAATTAATAAAAAGGAATAAGTTTTTAAGACAAATAAAATTTAGATTTTTAGATTTAGGAGGATGCAAAAATAATTCTGTCCATAAATCCCCGCTTTAAAAGTCCTAGCTAAATTTTCGAACATCGCAGGTACCATCCAGTAGAAAATGCTTGCTAGCCTTGGGTGGTAATTCTCCTGGCCCCACAATTAAACAAATCAGTTCCTATATTACCATAAATAGTTAGTGTATATTTTTATATAAGTGGAAAAGTAGTGTAACTTACACATAAAACTATATACATTCATTTATTTATTTAACGTTGGTAACGCTTACATAGTTATATCCAAATATAATCAAATATTATATAAACACTAACGTAGACCAACAAAATTTTAAATTTTTCATATCTAAGCTATAAAATAGAAAACAATAAAAATCACACAAAGAACTAAGTAACAACATATTGAATGAACATGTATATTTTGTGCAGATCCAAGGCTTAATAGCTGATTTGAAACAAGGGGAAAATTTGGAGCTTAGGGGAGAATATTCCAAAGAAAATACGTTTTAAAAATAAGTGAATTTGTTCAATGACTAGATGTTTTTGCAAGTGGGAGTATCAAAAGTTTTCAAGAAATTCTGAGAATGTATGGTATATCTTTTAAAGTAAAAACTTCCCATATTAGTTCAGGATTTATTTTGTTGACAGATATATATGATTCTATCATTGACTCTGTAAATGTTTTCCATGAACACTGATTTTAAATTCCAAGGGAAGTAATTTTTAAAAATCAAGTTCAAAGTTATTGTGGATTACTCACAAAGCTCGTTTTTAAACACGATGGATAAAGTTATAGTCAGTTTTCTTACAAAATATCCATATCAAAGAGCAATATAAAAATCTACATAAAACAAAACTGTTGACAAGGGTTTTCGTCTGTAAAATATCCAAATACCTTATAAATCTAAGCAAACAAGAAAGTTTAGAATTTGCTATAGTGTATAATTTTTGTATATGCTTCAGGAAAGTCAATTTAGAATCAATATTAATTCCTAACAGTTCCACTTCATTTATTACAAATACATCTTTTCCACCAATATTAAAAGAGACTGGTGGGGTTTTCATTCCCAAGAACATTATTTGAAATTTCGCAGGGTTTGTTGTCAGAGTTATTTTTAAACCTTCTTTAAAACTTCTTTTTTAGACAGACGGGGCCAAACTTTATCAAAAGTTAAATCGCAAACGTAAAAAGTATTCTCATCTGCATAGTTATAAATATCAGAATCTATCATAAAAAAGAACTATTTCATATACAATTTCATATAAAAAACTGGCATGACATATACAACTATGAAACTTCACACAATGATTCTATATCCTATTTTACTTCACTTGACCGATAGAATTTCTAAATTCTTTTAAATGGAATGAGTCACAAGATTTTAATAAAACTTTTACTAGAGAAGGTAATATCGCTATCATAGCATATTAAAAGTCCCATAACTCGGATTAAGCACATAAAAATCCTGTAAAAATGAATAAGCTATACAAACTATAATAAAGTAAGCACAAATAAATTTGACCAAAGTATCGAAATTCAAAACTTCTAATATTCATGGTTTTATTTTGTTTTCATTGCACCCTTTTTAAACAATTAAGTTTTTTCATTTGCTTTTTGCAAATCTCAGTTGGTAATACAGATAATACAGGAGCCAATAATGGTTCAGTTATAGGTCTTTTGCCCTTTTTTGGATAACATCATTCCATTTACGTTTTTAAAATTTTACCAAAAATTTGTTTGTTAGATTTTTTCATTTTTTCGCTCATCATAACTTTTACTAATATTTACTTAAAATAAACAACCTTATTACATCACAAATAAACAACCTTATTACATCACAAATAAACAACCTTATTACATCACAAATAAACAACCTTATTACATCACAAACAACCTTATTACATCACAAATAAACAGCCTTATTACATCACAAATAAACAACATCACACTGAGTAAAAGAGCAAGAAACCAGAATTGTCAAAAAATTTTTACATTTTTTCTAAATTTTTTTGCACATGAACTTTCCAGTTGATTTCACGTTGATTTCTTAAATAATAATACTGGATACATGTGTGGTTTTGAGTATCGAATATAGCAAGAAAAAGCAAATACAATGTTAACCTTCAAACCATATCAAAAGAGGGTGACTAAATCAGGTTTTAGAATAGTTGTAGGGGAGAGTAGTCCATTGCTATGGAATTGTTAAGGTGGGATTAAGACATCTACTCCAGTTTTACTGCAAATAAACTAACTTTTATTCTCCAAATGTTAAAATAATTTAATGAAATGAAAGAGAACATATTAAAGAACTGAAAAAGGAAACCATTTTTTTTTTGACAAATTTGAGATTATTCACTGGCATATCACCTTAAGATGAGCTGATTTAAAACTCATCCTCAAAATGGATTGTCTTCTTTAAAAAAAAAAAAAAACATTATTTATTTTCTAGCTGATAGGGAGAAAGATCACTATTTTACAGTTCTTAATAAAATATTCAAGGATGTATAATAAATTCAAAATCAATCAATAATTGAAAGCTAGACAAAGTATACTTTCTATTTTGATATATTTATTATTTATTTTTTTTTGGCTTTTTTCATACCTTGGTCTGCATGGCCATTGTATACATTGTTTCCTTTAAAGGTGGTATTGCTTCACCTATGATCAAGAGAGAAAACTGGTTTTCCTACATATAACAGTTCTTAAAAAAAATGAATTGAATAAATAAATGGATGAATTAAAAATTGAGTAAATCTAATACTTACATATCAAAAATATATCTACACGCACTTGCATCCCTAGGAAAGTATCTTGTCATATCATTTAACCCCACACCACCTAAAAACCTTTGTTTACTATCAAAATAAAACACACGATGACCGTCTTTAATAGCTTGATCAAACAGATCTAATGTGCTATCTGTCTTATTGCTCCAATATTGTGTATAGCCATTAAAAGGGGAATGAACAACTTTTTTCAATGGACAGTAATTAAGTTTTTGACTTTGAGTTGATGATGGCACAATGATAGCAGGTCTAACTAAACAAAAATAGAAAAGCATTGCAAGTACCTTTTGAGTAATATTCAATATTTCTTTTGGGTAATATTCAAGGATATA
>JAUZNK010024933.1:0-19918 GCA_035046665.1 Euphysa ruthae | reverse complement strand
AATGGTAATGAAAATATTTCAGATTATCCAAGTAGACACCCATGTGATTCGCCAAAACATGACGAATCACTAGAGAATTACGTAAACTTAATCGCAATTTTGATCAATTTCTTAAATTATTAGTCTCTCTTTATTAAGAATCTAAGAGATATTACAATAATAAAACCTGAAACCGATCTGATAATATACTATAATATAATAATATAATATACTAATAATATAAATAATATAATAATAATATAAATAATATAACAATAATATAAATAATATAATATACTCTTCTTTGAGATTTTATACTCAAATTTATTATTACCGTTATTATTATTCTTTTAGCTCTTTCTTTAGAAATATTTTCATAAAGGAAGGACTGTCGAGTTAGCTGTTAAGTTGTAAATGTATTGTTTATTACTATTATTTTCGGTATTAGTTGAAATCTATACATGAAAAATGTTTTATCGACTTCTTTCAGTATGTACAGGGTATACGGGCTAAGTAGCCTCAATAATGATTGATGGTTGAATAGGTTTTTACCCTGCGTATGTGAGTTTTCTTTTGATTAGACTACCTATTTACCCGTTTAAAAATGTGTTCATGGAGCTGGTACCAAGCCAGCTCTCCATGATGATAATTATGTCGTAAATGGGTACCAAGGTCTGGATCTTAACCGTAATGATTAGGGTATTTATGTTTAAAACCCGTGAGCGAATTGGAAATAAAGCTATATACATGTAAAATATCAACTTACTTGCCGACCAAGGACACATTTTGTGCTGGGTTTTTGAAGAAAAAGTGTTTTAACAGCGGTAGAACACACTACCTTGCTTTTTTAAATTTGAACACTGTTTTCACTGTAAACTGACATAGTGTATGACCAAAATTTTTCTGTAGCTCTATTTGTATTTGCAATAATTGATTTATATATATAAGCCGTCCCTAACAACCAAGAGTGGCTTAACATCAGTTAATTCGGCTTGTTGGGTTTATTCTAGTTTACAGAATTTACCGCCAACTATTTTTTTTTTATGATATGTAAATGGATTAGCTTCATCAACGTCACTAAAAGACTAAAAGATTAGTATACTTTTTGTTCCCCCAGTATGCGTTCTCCATTTTCTTGTATTTCTAGAAATAACCGTAACAATACTATGCAAAAAGGAATACCCGCACATTGGCCATGATCCATCGCAAAAAATTTTTATTTCGTTTTTTTCATTTGATAAACCAAGTCAAATTTTTGCAGCAGTATTTTTCATGCTCATTTTGGTGATTAATTTTTTGAGAGTTTGCACCTTTTTTTGTATATTGTGGGGGAAATCTTTTTGGATTGGTGGAAAGACTTGTAAACCCATAAATCGTTTTTTAGGGCTGCATGTCCTTTTTTAGCATTTTTTAGTACTGATCTTTTGTGAATATCAGCTTGGCGTTGCCTTGTTTTAGAAACTCGAAAATGAAAGCAGTTTTTATAGGATTCAGTTAAACCTTTTTTCATGGGAGAGATTCCATTAGATAATAATCTCGTTTAAACCTTTGAAAGTAAAACTGTTAAATTAGAGGTAAAAAAAAGGGAAAAATTGATCAATAATAGTTGAATTTTTTGTCTTTATCATCGATAGCGATCATAGTGTAGCTGTCAAGTTTGGGAGTATCCATTTAGTTCATAGGGACGAAACCAGTGATTTATAACCCCTCCTTTCCCCTTGTATGCACGTGTACGCATTTGCATGCCTACTCTGCCTTTCGTACATATTATTTTGTCCTCCCTCCACCCCTACCCCTCATACACACACATGCGCTCTATACCCGGTTGAAGCTTCCCTCTCATCAATGGACAATATAAATTAAATGCCGTGCAATTGTATTTAGAAGCCTCTAAATGGTGTAATTTAAATAGCAACCTTTGTTATAACGGTGCGAAAGCATGCAATTTTTTCGGTTTTTCTACGAATTTATATGGTTCAACGGCTAATTGGACATCATATGATCAGCAGCCCATCGAGGATCAAGTTGGGATGATTTGTGTTCTTTTTCAATTGGTAAAGCAATGGCATGAAAGAGATGACCATCTATTAATGTGTTAGGAAAAACCTTCGCTAAAATTTCGGCTGCTGCCAAGAAATTTACTTCTCCGAGATCGAGATCCACAGTCTGGCCTAGATTGAGATGCGAGCCAAAGGTGTGGTACGGTAAGACTATACCTACAAGGTCATGTGAAAGTGGTGCCATGTGCGACGCTCCACCGGGTTAAGCCTTGACAGACTAGATGCATTTATTACATGGATTTACGAGCTGATCTTCAGTAGCTTTAATAAAATAACAGAGACGGCCAATGTTTTAAGGTAACGGGGTACATCGTCTTGTGCACCATCTCTCTCAATCAGGGGAACATTCTATATCGGAATTATATTTAAAATAAATTGGTGTATATCAAACGCATGAGTATATATGCTTAATCCGTCAAGTTTTCCAATTCAGATACGAATAAATGTCCCCTGACGACTCTCTTATGCGTTACATTACAAACACCGTAGACTTTTGGCATCAATTAATGACGCTCCCCTACGACAAATATATGGTCTAGTAATCGAACTTTATATTCCATATGCATCATTATAGGTACTTGCAGATTAGCATCTCCTAGCCTTAACGGTAACCTTGCTTTTTCGTCGCTCGATAGAAAAAGGACAATATCTGGTCCAAAAAATTTTGCGAGATATCATCGATTTTAGACTTGACGTACAATCGATCTTCGTTAAGTTACCGTAAATTGTTTCCCGGTCTCAGCAATTTCGCAGCTTGTATATGGCGATTCTTCTCCTAAGTGTTTCCTTTAATGGCAAGAAGTCACAAAGAAGTTGCTTATCGACTCAATGAAAAGCCTCATTTATTTTAATCCTTCGATTAAATCATCTATTTTCGTCGCTGTTCTCAGGACCTTGCAACGACGATGGCCGTGTGCCGCTGAGGACCCCTCAACAAGTTATAAAATCGCATTTAGCAGCTATGGCTGATCCATCTCGACACTAAGTCTGCTAGTAGGGTTAAGATTAAAATGCTGCTTCCTAAGGATTATCTTTTGTGACAGTTTCAATCCCCTCCTGTAATTTCTGTCGACGTTTTCTCTGTCGTTCTACCTCGGATTTCGATCGCTTCAACTTCAGGTTCTTCTGGAATATTGTTGATTTTACTTCATTGATTAGTTTTTTGCCGACCGATGATAAGCTGATCTGCTGTAATATTATGAGCGAATGAAGTTGTGTTTTGAGTTTGTCAGTATCTTCCTCCAAATTCCTCTGTGCTGACTTTTCGTGTTCCAAATTTTTTGCCACAACGTTGGTGGTTTTAAGTTCGTCGCTCTCCTCTTCTGTGGCATAAATAAGCATGATTGATTCGATTGGCGTGCTTACCTTTTTTTTAACATTTAAAAATCTTTTTTACCTACTATGTGTACTTTAGGTTTCTTTGACAACGATGAATATTCATTCCTGAGGTATTCAGCGTTCCACTTTTGTTTATGTTTGATTTCGCTTTTAACATCAAAAGCTCTTTTTGAAAGCTCTCCTCGTTAGATTTAATATCATTTCAACGAGTTTGAGCATTTCTGAAATGCGTCTTTTTCTTTAAATTAAATCTGAATTTGCTTCTCTGTATGCAACAACAAATTTCATTTATGTAATTTTCTCCCCTATTAAGAACACACGAAACTACTTCACGACGAGATGTGACTGATTATTTTAAAACAGCACAGTTGAAACTTGATGTGGTAGTACCACATAACTTACATAAAGTAGACATCCATTTCCTATTCTGTTATCATAAATGCGATATTATAATACTATGCGGTTCTTATTACACATTGTGTAATTCGTTATTTGTTAATTTAATTGAATCAAAACACGAATATTAGTGTGACGTCAGTTCACGTGAAAAGCACTAAAGCCCGATAGGAATATAAATGATTTTTGGTGAACTGGTAACAATTTATTTTGCATAAAAGCTTGCATACGTACAATATATAATAAAACCCCTTCCTCGTAAACTTTCGTACGCATTTGGAAACCCCTTCCATTCAGCGTGCTTATGTACTAATTGGATGCCCCTAATTCCTTGATGAAGTAGAAAAACTTACTACAACTTTTCATTTACTTTTTCACAGAAATATTAACAACAGATGTCAGAAGTGAAAGCAACGTTTTTTGGAAACTTTCGTACGTGTCACCTGTTGTTCTTTCTTTTGCATGCTATTGCTGATTATTAATATTTTTATAGTAGTTAAAAATAAAATATTGATTAGTTGCTGAACCATTCAAGCAGCTAAGCAATGTCAGAAAGTATGGAACAAGTTTATAGTTTTATGTATAACCCCTTAAAAGTGTGACTGACGTAATATTACGTCTTTTTACCAAAGCGTAAAACCCCTTTTTAGAGGCACTCTCTATTCGGATTTTTGTTGCAAACAAAGTGCTTAAGAATCGTAATTTAATTCTGCAGACTCTAGAATTTCTTTATCCACCGAAAAAAAAGCATGTTCTTATGAACATCGTTCTAATTTTTGCAAAATTAAAAAAAAAAAAAGGGTGACACTAAAGGGTTATTGGCAATTATCTGTTAGAGCAAATTGTATGTTTTGAATCTGTCCTCAAAAACTCTTATGAGTAAATGAGACCCTGAATACACAGTTTATTATATGGGTTTGACAACACAGTTCTTTTGAGGTAATTTTTGTAGAAAAAAAAAAGTAATGATCCAAAAAAATAAGTTTTTTTTGCTTTTTTGATAAACTTCTTTAATAAAACTGACTTCACCATCGTGTTCTAATAATATAAAATTTATTAAATCAACCAAATTTCACTTTTTAGAGGTATGTAGCCATTTTAAAAAAGATGTTCAATGTTAAAGAGGGAAATTCACAAAAAAAATTTCAACGAAAACGCTCAAGTGGTTATCGAGAGGCTTAGAAAACAAAAGAAGAAAATGGAAAATACATCAACCAATTATCAAACAATTTCGATTAGATTTTTGATCGACTATGGGAATCAAAAAAAAATCACCAATAAATGAATTTGTTATTACAATTCAATCTAACATAGACCATGAATGTCCTTGTGGTTCAATGGAAGCCACAGGGCTCGTAGATTGTTTTATGAACTTGTAAGAAATTATTACAGGACATACGATTGAGCTATTACTGTGGAAATATAACACATCGACCACTAATAAAAGAAAAAGCAGAGTTTAAAATAAATTGATACGCCTCTTTATGGATGGGCAGATGATCACATCGACATTTACGCATTTCCGTTTCAGAACAGAAGCTTTGAGAGCGCAGCTGGTAAAATAAATGCTAAGTCAATATATGTCCATGACTTGGATTCATAAAGCTTCGCTTGATAAATAAGAATAATATAACAAAAAAAAAAATGTAATTAAATTTTACCGAACTTGAAAAAACAATGCTGTAGAAATGCCGGATATTCGTCCGAATATTGGCACTTAATTTTTCTTGTAACATAAAAGTTGATAAAATAATACTTATACTGTACTTCTGCCGTTCCATAGTGGTTTCCTTAAGTAACTTGAAGTAAGCAGTATAATCACGTACAATTTTTTTCAGAATCTATATGTATTTATCCTGAGAAAAATTCATTATGATTTCCACTGTTACCTTTTCCCAGAACTAATACATTTTTTATTCTGTTACAACCAGCATAATTAGCATAATTAAGCATAGTCACGTATAAGTAAAAAACGGTCTGGCGTACTCGATTGTTTCCTGATAATTGAATAGAGGTTCAACACCGAGAAAAAAAATTGTACAGAACTTGTAAATTTATTGCAAATAAACGATTGAATCCTAACTGTTTGTTACTGCAAAAAAGATTTGAATGAAAAATTAAATTAATGGAAGAAGACGCACTTCTGCGTCAGTCGGGAAACGAATCCGGATCTATTGCTTGGAAGGCAACAATGCTAACCGTTACATCACCGACGCTGACAAGTTGTGTTATAAATTATTTGTAAAGTTAAACTTTTAGAAACCTAAATCTTTTACGAAGGTGTGTAAAGTTTTACCTGAAACAGTTATTTCTTAAAAACAACAAATAAAACGCTCAAAACGTAACCGTTCTTATTATTTTTGGAGAAACCTCTTCAACAATGAGCTATCAAATTAGGATTCTTGACCACTCCACCTCTCTATGAATGTATCTGGGAACACATTCTCTATTATCATAGTCAACAAAAGAAAAATATACAAAAACTATAAAATATATTTGTTTCAGAATCAATTTCGTCCTTATTGTGCTAAAATGTTACAACAGTATTCAAATGTATCACCTGCTCTAAGCTTGAGGTTATATCTTCATTTAAAACTTCATCAAAATCATAGCGCTCTAAAAATATAAAATCCAAGTTTCCTCCCCTAAAACATCCGTCTGAATCCGCTTTTTTTGAAATACTTAAGTTTGTTTTGCATTTAAATTGATCATGTGACTTGATTTTAAAAAAAACCTCATGATCCCTTATGATATGTTCAGGATAATAACAGATTTTTTAGAGATTCCTGATCAGGGTTTTCTTCTATTGACCACGCTATTACAAAAGTTAGAAAATTCAATTTTGTAGGTTGAAGTTTTTTTCGTAGACTTTTAATATTTTTTGTTTTTTATTGATATTTTTGTGTTTGTAACAAATATTAACTTTTCGAATGTTTTTCATAGTTCTTACAGTTGTTACAGTCAAACTTAAGTGTGTTTCTCTTTTCTTTTCTCTGCGGCTTATCCATACCAGATTTGCGTTACGATTACGAGTTAAGATTCAGCCGATACGGTCAAACTACTAGAAAAACTGCTACTGCGTTTTATAAGCAAATGCAGTAAGTAAAAAATTAACTGGACTTTGAAAAGTTGTCACCAGCAATGTCGATGCTGGTTTTATTCTTCCTTTATGATGCTTTTCCTATTTATCGAGATATTTACTATACACTCATTATTTATTACGGCAGAGCTCAGACCTTCTCACATTAAAAAATTACCAAGGTCTAAGCACTATCAAATAAAATAAATGAGTAATTACTATTTTCAGCGGGACACCATCTTTTTTTAATGAAGGTCATAATATTTTGGAGCAGTACCAGATTTCTGAAAAATTTGAAGTCGCAAAAGTAAAGAACCATTTTCTCGTTAAAACGAACTTTAAGGCCTAGTATTGGTAACGCAATAATATCTATATTACATGGTCTTTTGTTTACATAGGAGCTGAAATTTCTTTGTCAAAATTCGAAAACTCCAATATTTAAAGGTAAACACAAAGTTTACTCCTTTGGAGTGATTAAATCTTAATTTTAGAACACTTGACTTAGGGATAAAACTTCTTGCATGGATGGTTATTATGACCAAGGTTTCATTGGAGCTTTCCTATCATCTAAGTTGCAATATGATTCGACTATTATTTTTTTTTTTATTTTAAGATTTTTTTCCACGGTAAAGTATATTTTTTACAATGTTTTATATATTTTCGCCAGAAAAAAGGTTATTTCCAGAATTTTTTTGATAAATTAATTCTCACTATCTTATTTTAAGCAAACTAAGTAAAATGGAACAAATAATTTCCAAAAAAAAAATAAGTTTGTTACGAGAGATTGTTTAATTTTGATATTAAGCTAATGTGAAATTATACCATCAGCTTTTAAAGTCGATTGAAATTATTATGTTGAAATTTATTAAAGATTCATACATTTTTATGTTCTTGGAAGAAAGCAGATGGCGCTGTTGATGTTAATCTATGTTAGGAAAGATTGTAAAGTAATCCAGAAAGATTTTGTTTAATAACAGAAAATGATAAAAATGATAGAAGAGACGATTGGTCGGAATTTAGGAAATTTTTCTGTCTAAAGATTTGTGCGTTTAGGTATGCCATAGGAGACTATAGAAGACAAACTCTACAGGGCGTACTGCACCTTAGACTGTCGTTGTGAAGTTTAAAACAAAACTTGTAGTTGCTCTAATCTCTTTAAATTTAAATTCTTCAAAAAATAACCTTGACACAATAAGGATAAAGTCAAATCTATCCTATATTGTCCATTTGTATTGATTCAACTGAAAACCCCTTATACAGGGAGACTAAAAAAAAATCTTTGGAAAATACAGGAATTAAAAATTCAAAAACTCCCTCTCAATCCAATATTTGCTTAAAGCAAGGTAGCAATTTTATTTTTGATAACCTCAAAATTAATAATATTTTAAAGGATTATTTTGGAAACCTTTCTACTAATCCCTTGAATCTTCTTCCAAAAGAATCAAGTATTAATAACAGTGAAACCACCACTAACTTTTATGGCGCACTAAACGTTTCATAGACTGTAATTTACTTCTCTATGCAGTTGACTCTTATTTAATTTCCCAACATAAAAATGTAAGTAAATATAAAATGTTTTAAATAATGATTTTTATACAGTAAACATCCTTTTTTAACACCAGCTTTAAAACATTCTCTTTGCAAAGCACTGTTTCAACCACAATTTGACTTTTCTTCATGTTCAGCCTGGTATCTAGGCCTTAGCAAAGCGCCGAAAGAAAGGCAACAAGCGTATGAAAGAAGTGAGCAGTATAAAACTATAAACTGGTTGATTATTGATATGAAGGTAAGTCATTCATGAGTATAAAGCCCAATAACAAACTTTAGATTAGAAAGAATAGATTTCTTAATTTTTTGTCTAGAAGCTATGACATTTTTCTCAAAGATGTTGCTTATTCGAGCAACAAGTTGTAAGATAAAATTAATAACAAAAAAGAAAAAGAAATGTTAAGGTATTAAAGAGGGTATTGTATAAATGAAATATGATTTTTGAAACGAATTGAGGAAGTATTTCTGAAAAATGACTAAATTACAAAAAACTAGGTCATTTTGTGTGCAATAATTTTTTTTTTCAATTTAAAAAGCTGACTGCATATTTCAATTTTTTGGAATTTTAATGAGTGTAATTATTGAGATTTTCTACGTCCATAAAAAAAGTAATTTCCAAAATGTTTACTTTTTTTTTTTTTTTTAAATCTTAGCTTCTAATTTTATTGAAGGGTGGCATTTACTAAGTTTTACTAGAGATATTTCCATGTTTTGATCCTTTCCATATCATGAATTAATGTATAATTCATGCATCATAAATATAAAGAGAATTATTTTTAATGCTTGGATATATTTTTTTGTTTCTAAATTGATATACAAATGTATAGTATAGTATTGTAAATATATTTATGGGACATGTGTCCATGATATAAGACATATAAGACATACAAAAGACATAACAAAAGAGGGCATTCGAATATTTGATCATAACCGACATTTTTTTCAAACCATTGGAAACTGATTCTTGCTGGTTTATTTTTTAAAAACCCTGCGGAAAGTAGATACGCCCCAATACAGGGTGAATCGTTTGCCTTAGTATATGTACAAAATCAATGCAAGATGTTCGTCAACGACTGTCCGGATTTCATATTGGCTGTTGATCATAAACCACTAATAAAGATTTTGAATGATCGACCATTAGAATCTGTAGATAAATCACGCCTCAAAAGCATGAATAAAAAAATTCCAACCAATCGACGTTAAAGAAGAAACGAATATGGCGGCAGACACTGTCTCAAGATATCCAACATCACAAGTCGACGAATTAAACGCTAAAGAAATTGATGAAACATGCTTACAGCATAAAAGATTCAAGTAATAAAAAAAATATCACTAGCAGATATCAAAGTAGCTTTAATCAACGACGAGGATATCTTCAATTTAAATAAGTAAATACGAAATGGGTTTTCCAAACGAAAGTCAGACACGCCAGAGATCATCAAGAAGTATTGGAGAATGAGGGAGGACTTGTACAACATATATGGAATGGTTGTAATGGAGTCTTAATGCCAGTGTGTCAGAGAAATAGAATTGCTAACGAACTACACTCGGCACACAAAGGCAAATCAATTATGAGCGCAAACGCGAAGGAGAAATTCTATTGTTCTGGTCTTAGCGATACGTTGGCATTGATCCGATATCGATGCAAATTTGTACAGAAATTGCACCCTTCCAAAAAAACAATGCAGAACCAGAGACTAACGGCTACGAACAGCCGTTTCAAAAAATAACGATCAATCTATTTGATCTGCGTTGACATCAATACCTCACGTATGCAAACAGATACTCCGGAATGATCGAGATTGCCGCTTTAACAGACACCAACTCCAACACAATAAAGTACAGCATCCTAAAATGGGTTGCCATATTCGGTGACCCAGAAAACCTATCAAGCGACGGTGGACATCCGTTCAACTCAGCAGAGTTCAAAACCTTTTTGAGGATATGTAACACTCGAAGCCTAACTTCCTTCGCGTATTAACCACAGAACAACGTAGAGCAGAAGTATTAGTCAAATCCTTAAAACGAACACTAAAAGGAGAGGTTGGTCTGGTAACCGAAATAATCGACATAAATTCAGTAGCAAGAGCACTGTTAACTCATTGCAATACACCCATATTGTTAGAAAATTACGCCAAGAAATCAAGCAGAAAAGATATCATATGCATTTGTTCTGATAAAATAAAAGCACTATTATTTCTAACACTTTTATCACTCTTGTACATATGATGAGACGTGTGTCCATGCTATAAGATAACATTGAAATACAAGTTGATAAAGAAGAAGCACATATAGTCTTATTGCATACTCTGTTGTTTATAATCCACTTATCGCCTTTCGTTTGTTTCTATGAATGGCTCTGTCAGTAGGGTCGACGAATGAAGAGTAATGATAATATTGCACATGCTTTTTCACAACACACACAAAGAAAGAAAAAAAACAGAACAACATTTTATTATGAACCGATGTTGCAATATACATCAGCGAGTGAGGAAAAGCAAGGAACAATCGTTTAATCGGACAAAGAAATTGGTGGTTTATCCAGTTTTGCATATCAAATGGAAATAATAGCCAGAGGCCACTTAAGATGAAAGTGGTGACTAATTAACCACAAAAAGGGTGATTCTAAGCAACGGAATTGGTTCAGATAACATAAAATAATTTTAATTAAGTAACGCACCACTTTTCGCTCCGGAACTGCAAAACTAGTCGAACGCAAACCACAAAAAGAGGTACCATGTTAATTTTTGCTGACCAAGCCGTTTTAGTAAGCTGGAATCCGATCCTGACGAGTTGCGTTTACCAAGCGAGGGACAGAATTGGTGGACTTTCACAAAGAGGAAGAAGAGATGGTCCAACATAGAGCGGTACCGAACCCCACTATCTATCATGGAAGTTCACCATTTTCAAAGTTTCGAAGAAAAAATTAAGCATTATAAAGATAATCGTAAAAAAAAATCCACATAAAATCATGGGAACCACAAACACTAATTTTGACCTAAAGAGGAAATACCAGTTCAAATAAAATTAAAGAAAAAATGACACATCAACTTATCTACATCTCATAAAATATAAAGCTGCGTTGGAATTGATCCAAGATCGGTACAGAAAACGCACCCTCCCAAAATAGCCATAGAGAACCAGAGACTAACCCCGATCTGCCGTTTCAAACATTTTTCAATCGAACTTTTTGATCTGAATGAACATCAATACCTCGCGTATACAGAGTATAAAAAGTCATTCCGCATTAACAATATAAAGTACTCGTGGACAAAAGAAGAAGAGCAACTCTGCATAATAGAAAGTTCCTGCGCAAGTCCTTAAATGCAGCAATAAAATCAAAACTGGTGATGTCAGCATCGGAAAAAAAAGAGTTGAAAATGGCGTCACAGCAGCGGGTGTAGAACCTGGTAAAATTTTAACCAGATTATGAAACGTGTAACAGAAGCTCCACCTAGTCATCTCTTTGTCTATATTTCGGATAAGGGAATGAAAGACGGAATGGGAAGATGTGTTGACAAACGGGTTCTCACGACTAAACAGCCTTCCAGTTAAGCTAACAATAAAGATAATAAGAACACTGCTAAAAATATGAACATCAAACACGGAACTAAAAAAAAACACGCGAGATACATACAGGAGATTGCTAGATAAACTGTAAAAAAAACTGTGCATAGACGTTTTACGTTAGCGTTGACTTAAGTATAAAAAAAAAAAAAACCAAGAAAAACAATAAAGACCAAGTATAGTACATGTATGTACATATACAGTTATATTTATGGGGCGTGTGTCCATGATGTAGGACATTATTATAATACAAGTCGATAGAGACATAGAGTCTTATTTCATATTGCGTTATTTATTATCCACCTATAGCCTTTCGTTTATTACTTTCAAGTATTTTGTAGTAAAATTCATCCAATTCCATAGAAATATACAGGAGACATAGATGTATAAAAAGATTAAAAAACTAAAAAATTCAAGTCAAACGGATAAACCGATAAGATTTTATCTTCCGCAGAATATCAAAATTTGAGTTTTCGAGGAGAAAATATGTAAGCGTAAAATACACTTAAAAAATAGACAAGAACACTATAAACAAATATAAAATATACAATTTAAAAACCACCTACTTCATAACTTTTCCCTTTTTTTTTTTATTTTTGATGGACTAATTTTATGGACTGCACGCAAGCTCTTGTGCCTTGCTCTAACTCCATCCGATGACTTTCTAAATATATTTTGGCCGTGACGTCTTTAAATCAAATCTACTAGATACATTAGTTGAGTCAATCCCTTTTACTTGAAAATAATATCTGGCTTTTTTCACAATTTCTGCTTAAAAAACAAAAGCTCAAATCAAAACTGAAAGATAAGTTCCAGTTAAACAATATACACCTTTTTATTTTCGGTGGAGGGTGTTTGAAGGGCGTAAATAGTTGTATCTTTTAGGGAAAAGATGTAATGCCATTAACAACTAAAATTTCAGAAATTTTTTTTCTTTTTTTTTATCTTGGTGTAAGAAAAAGAATATATCTCAAAATCTACTCAAGAAAAGTATAATTTGATGGAAGATTTGCAATCTACTATAAATTTTGCATCAACAAAAAGTTTGTATTTGAAAAAAAATTTTTCCAACTTTTGACAAAAATCATTAAAGGAAAATTTACACTTTTAGAATTTGGGTGTACTGAGCATCTTTTCAAAGCTTTTCACAACGTGTTTCTTTCCTTCAATGACAAAATTACAAAAATATTTTTTGGATAATTCTATATATTTTTTTATATTATTTTGTTTTAAATTATTTTTTTTGTGATTTGCATAGTGTTATTTACAGGTTGTTTCTCATATTCCTGTTTAATGTTTTTAGATTGAGAATGAGATTGTGAGGTGGTTTTCTTGAGGCAATTTTGGTTCCGATGAAACCAAAATTTTATTGATGGTTCATGCCACCTACACTAAAATATGACAAAGTATTCTATATACAGGTGGAATCAAACCATCGTCTAAATATAATAAAACAACTTCTAACTTCTAACACCGATGAAACTTAATACCTGATGAAGAAATTTTATCAACAATTACGATGATGCCTTAAAAAAAAAGTGGATGTAGTTTCCAATTAGCTAAGTTAAAACCTGATCAAAATTTCTGCAAGAATTGAAAAAAAAAAAAAAAAAAAAAAAAAAACAAAGAAAAAGCAACAATATATGTTTAAAATTCTCCTTTAGCAATTGTTTTTGTAAAAAAGTCGGTAAAATATTTCTTAATCTTGACAACAAAAATTTTACACCTCATCACAAGCTATAACATTCAATAGAAGCAGAGTAGAATATAGATAAAACTGAATGTCTAATTTGAAATACATCATGAATAGCCACAGCAATAAAACAGTTAAATAAATCCTTTTAAAAAACGAGGATAACTGCAACTGTTCTATGCCATAACATTTGTCAACTAAATCAAAACTGCTTTCAGAAAAACTTTCATAACAGTAAAGATTAAAGTAAAGCCGCATTTAAGAAATGTACAGCATCGCAGTTTTTTTAACCACGTTTAATTTTTATAGTTCAATACATAATTCTTTTGAAGCTCAAGTTATCGTGAAAATTTACGTAACAAAGTTATTTTGTTTTAATATACATATTAAGAAAGCCAAAAATACTAAAATTCTGTTGTAAAGCACAACCATAGCAACTATGAGCTTTACACAAATACACCCACGAATTATGAAAACTTTAGAAAAGTAAACTTCTTGAAACCAAACAGTAGTGTCAGTAACAGTCAAAATCAAATTTATATGCTTACTTTGAATAATGTCATGTTTAACTTAAGGAGCAAACCCCTAAGTTATATTTTAAAAAATTTCGTCAAAGTTAGATATCATATGATAGAAAATAAAATTATAGACCAGGAGATAGTAAAAAATAATTGAAATAGCACCCAGTTGCTACGGTTGTTAGTAAATAACAAAAAAGTGCTTGTGCACCGGCCATATCTTGAGAACAGGTTAGAACTAGAAGCTAAAATATTAAATGAAGGTATATTATATGTGTTTCTACAAAACCAAAATCGGATTTTTCAAAAAACAATCCGCAAATAAAAATTTCTAAATTTAAATTTCATCTTAAAAAACGTCATAATAACGTTATAATAAAAAAAAAATTTGATCGCTGATTTTTATTAAGCGGCATAAAGTTTCTCAAAATTTCGTTGCAAAAGCTTTAAAGTTATGCCGAGATATTGCGACCAGCATGTAAAAATTAGCAAACGGAGAAAAACACTAAAAACAAATTGTCCTACTAAGATATCATCAAAATATTTTGGGAAAAATGGTTAAAAGCAAGCAAATGTTTATAAAAAAACTTAAAAATCCACCAATTGCCAGGTATATTTGCGAAATGACAACTAATTCTTTAACACACATGTATGAATGCTGCACAAAAAAACGAAACAGATTAGCGAAGTGCACTAGCTGTAAAGAAGTTCTAATGGTTGATACAAAGTGCTTCATGGTTAAAGGTGCAATAAAAAGTTTTTGCAACAGTTCAAAAGTGAAAACTTCTATATATGCCTCCTCTCAAACTGTATAAACAGAAGCTATTCATGGAATGATATCAGGAAGCCGACAGATATCGAGACATTAATTGTTCAGCAATAAAAAATAGACAATGTATGTGTAGAGAGTCACTAATTACGTATTAAGAGGAACCGAGCAACCCAAAAATACCACTATATGAAATTTAACACTGCTAGCCTATATGTATGTTCTCTCATAGACAAAACTTGAGGCATACTATCGACCAACAATAACTTATGGCATAAATATTTTAAAAATTTAAATCGCTAAAGCTTGGTTTCCACTATGGTAACGTTTGAGTTAATTCTTGAGAATTTTTTTGGAATAATTTTTTTCTGCATACTCTGAATGAAACCTTTAAAAAACCTTTAAACCACTTCAAAAAAAAATAAATCGTCTTTTTTTAAATAAATGTATTATAGTACAGTTAAAAAAAAAATGGATTCCGAAGAAGAAGTTAATGTTTTAGAAGATGAATTTATGTTTTCATTGTTATTGCGAAGAAGACGAAAAATAAGAAACAAACAAAACAAAAGAAAAAAAACCAAGGTTTTGGGTGCGCGATATTTTTACAAGATGTGAGACACATGGCGAATATCGCAATCTACAATCATGGACAAAATATTATGACACTTATACGCAATTAGGACACCTTAATAAATGAAAAAATTACCACAAGCAATTAAAAATACGGATACATCGGCCTTGGTACACTCAACTTCAGGTTTAACTTTTGGTTAATAGACTTAGAGAACTTAGAACTTAGAAATTAAAAAAAAATTTTTTTTTTTTATTTGCTAGAGCTATGGGGTTAAAGTGACAAGTCCGTACTAATTTGGGATTGCCATAATTTTTGCGATTTTCATCTAGAAAATTACTTTTATACCATGCGTCAAATGTGACTTCGTGCTAAAATTTGATGAAAGTCCAAAATATCATGTTCAAGATTGTAGTTTGTAAAGACATTAGTATTTAAAAACTGTATTTGATCACAGCTCTTCTTCATGAAGAGACATATTTACTTATTTACTGTCGACTTGTTTAATTATGGGCACTTTCCTCTTAGTCCCCCGCCCACCCCCGCATTAATTTTTGAAGAGACTCAATTCAATACCTACTTCGGTACATACCTTCATAATCTTTAGACTCCATTATCGGCATCGTATATCCATAGTGCATATGTGTATGTTTCTGCACATTTTCTTGACAGTATTGTCTGAAACTTATATATCTTTCCACATTCCAAAGATCATTCTTTGTTGTTACAACTGTTTTTTGTAAGAAAAAATTCTTAACTCTGTCACGACAAATCCCAGACAAGCAAGCAAGTGTCCTGCTTATACAACAAAGGGAAGTGCTTCAAAATCCCAAGATTTGCGCAAATAGGCATCAAATGACACTTCGAGACAATAGAGACCGTTGGAGGTGCAGTTCGAGGCAGTGCAGAGCTGAATCAGCTTTGTGGATTGGTCAATGGCTTGAATACTCTCGATTACTCTACAGAGATATAATCCTCTTCATTTACTGCTGGGCGTACGAAATTACGAGCATCCAATTCTGTGATCGATAGCTTCTTATGATAATAATATAAAAATAAAAATATAAAAATACAGTCGTTGATTGCAATAACTTTTTGAAGTTTGTGCAGCAGATTTGTTGCGGAGCCCATTGCAATTTGAGGTTCGAATACAACAGCTGAGATCGACGAAAGCCTATTTACTTGCTTAGGATTAATTATCTCACACTAAACCACAGTCGAAACCAAGGTTAATAGGATACAAACGTCACAAAATCATACGCAATAATATTTGAAAACTCTCCAACTGCAGAATACCGTCGTCCTTAAGTAACACATATAAGGTATTTCGCAAGATCGATAACGGATATGGCACATATAAGGTGTTTCGAAAGATCAATCGCAAAAGCAAAAACCTTTTTGAATTTATGGAATGCAAAAAGAAAACTTCAATATGTCGAATAAAGTTTTGCTTAACATTAGATAAATAAGATTTTTTCGGAGAAAAAATTAAACAGAAACATCCATGATTTTAACACAGATTCAATGTTCACACTAATTGAACAAATAAAAAATAATAATACAAGATACAACCGAGGCAATAAAACCCAGAGAAAAACATCGATTTCTCACGGATCTAACCACTTAATGAAAAATCTTAATGAAACACAGTCTATAAAAATTGACATAATAATAAGGTAGATACTATCTACCTCATTACTATGGCAATTTTTTGAATAAATAAATATTTTTAAAAAGGTGAATATGTATCAACGCGCCTTATTTATTTAACATTTAAATACATTTAACATCAGATATTGTAAGCAAACAATGCAGCAAACTGTAAAACGAGTTCCCATGAGGTTGAAACATGTCGAAAAACAATTTGATTTTATAATATTCTTTTATACCTTTATGTTTTGTCAAAATTTTGAGAGAGAAAATATTCTTTCTGTATATGGTTAAAAAGCAGAAGTACAAAAAACAAAACTTAGTTTAGCAACGCACTTTGTTTACACTTTTCATGCTAAATGCAAAAAAAAACAAAAAAATTTTTTTTAAAGATTGGAACTCTGAATGTAGTGAGTGTCAACTTTAAATTCCATTTAGCAGTATTTCATGATAACAAAGTCTCAATGTTGAGACAAAACATTTCACTCAGTAGTATTCAATAACATAATTAGCAAGCAATTATTAACTATATACATTTTAGTGACTTTAAATCGTTCGATAAGAATTCATTTCTCAGAAGAACGTTTAAAAGTTGTGTATTCATAATATAATGGATGGTTTTTAAATGTGCTTTTTTAATTTTAATTTTTTACGCTTGATAAATGGATAGTATTACAAAATGAATTTTGTGGATTAGAAAAAATGTTTGATTATGTTTTGGAATTGTGTTTTTATTTTGACTTGGTTTGTTCAATGAAAAAGTCAGGGCAATTTTTGTATTTAATAACATATATTAAATTTTCGTTATCACACATAGCACTTTTTTTTTTGTATTTTTATGTAGCACATCAGCTGGGACAAAATTTCGGCGTAAGAGAGGTGAATAAGCGAAACATACAGTTTATGTTTCTTAATCCTTTTAGTTTGAGGAAAGGTATGATAACTAGAAAAAAGTGGTAGCTTTCTGTAAAGGTTTTGTGTAGGGTCCCCTGAAAAACAGATTTTTAAAGTATTAGGGGTTTTCTAATAAACCAAAAAAAATGTCAGGTTTTGTTTTATTGTATAAAAATGAAGAAGGCAAATAAAGTCAAAGTTTGGCGTGTGTAAAGTAATCCATTAATTCTAAAACAAAAAAAATATTGAAATTTTTTTATCAGGGGGTTGGGTTTCGGGAAAATATAGAAAAAAAGCATTAAAAATTGCGTTTTTTTGGAAAATTTCGGTTTTTTTTTCGTATTTATATGTACTCACTGTGTACTTTACTAATATGTTTGTCTTATCTATAGATAAACATGGACTATATATGGTGATTTTAACTTTCAGTGACAATAAATCTCTTTCAGGAGGTAAAAATCAAGAAAAATTACCATAAAATGCCCTTTTTTTATGAAAAAAATTTTTTTTGATTTTCGGAGTTTAAAAATCAGAATGTGATTCTAAAACATAACTAGTGACTTTTAGTTGATCTCAGGGGGTAAATATTTCAATGAGGGAGTTCACACATTAAAGCTGCGATACTTCGTATTCTTTAACAAAGCAACTATAACATATCAAAGTCACTTTTTAAAACACAGTTAACGAAAGAATATAAACATCTACATGTAATAATAATAATGAAATGATTTTTTTTTTCTGTAAGCAGTAATAGAAAAGAATGTAAGAACTATATCCTATTTGTCGTTTTCAAATTATTTAGTGGGAGCTTGCGCATAAGATAATGTCTGGCGACATTAACACTTTTCAAGATCAATCCAACTATATATCACAGTAGCTTTAAAAGATTGTAGTTTATAACGAAACTTTATAGACGTTTTTTTATGATGCCAGCCAATTTATTTTCAAACTTAAAATTTTGGTTGAAATTTTGAAATTTGGGATTGAACTGGTCCGCCATTTGCATACATGATGCGCAATAGAATATCAGACGCTATTTAATAAAAAACCTTTATAGGAAAAAGCATATATTCAATAATCTGATAATATATACAACCTTTAGTAACGAATGAATAAAACTAGAAACTGAATAAATAGATTACTGACAACAATACACTAAATTGTAGTCATAAAAAGTGCTAGTCTCTGAAACTTGACGCTGCATTGATGAATTTATTAAAAATAGAAACTGATATTTGATGGAATTTTTAGGGTTTATACTTTATGTTGCGAGTATGAGAACTGCGTGCATCATTAATCCAATTTCTTTTAAGCTGGTAATAACGTAGAAATTCTTTATTTAAAAGTTTATATTTTCAATCTAAATTATGTAATTTGTTTTATAGCTTAAAATATGTAATTTTAATTAATTGTGAAAATCTCTGAAAATAAAAAAACAGATCAGGAACACTGTGAAGTTCTTGAGCTTAAGACGTTATTGCGGAAGCAAAAAAGCGAGCGCACCCGGCTTTTCAGATGGAGCTCGTTTAGCAGTAACGCGAAAAATTCTCGATAGTAAGGATGCTGTTTTTGCTGACTCCACAAAAAATTTAGGCCGAAATTCGTGACTAAATTCGTTCCTATTTTTCCACACTCTGCTTCGCCTTCCCATTTCTTTATTAATAATATTTGAACAGTAGAGAAAAATTCAATTGAGTCAATGGTTACCTGCTGTCGAAAGAAAATTTATTTCTATTTAGCTACAGCTTTATTGTATATTATTCACTAGTAGCGTAAGAAAATTTTGTTGCTTGTTGAATTCTGTTGCAGTTTTTTTCCATCATCAGTTACCATACACCATTTTTCAATTTGGCTTT
>JAUZNK010024922.1:0-19920 GCA_035046665.1 Euphysa ruthae | reverse complement strand
CTTGTAATTTCTATATCTATGGCTTGTTGGTAAATTACTGATTAAATAGTGATATTTTTTTTTCAGCCAACGGTGATATGGTTCAAGGAAGCATTATCTTCGTTACCTTCCCATAATGCAATAGGTGCTGTGAATGCTACACCGCATCAAATTGAACAATTTTATAACACAGTATCTGGGTGAGCTACTTTTTAGTTATTATAATGGTAAATGATTTTCTTTTTTCCAGCTCATAAGTTATTATGTTTTAACATTGAAGGTAAGAAATTCACCCAAATCATAACAGGAGGGACAAATTTAATTCAAAAAATTTCTTATTCATATTTATCTCTTCTTTCTTTAATATTTTTTCTGTAATTTTTGACAATGAGTTTTTAAAGCTTAGTTTCAGGCTTCTTCACTAATGCTTTTCAATTTTTTGTTTGTTTAGTGCAACATCTGTTAAAGTTTTATGGCAAGAGTTCCGAGAATTCTCAAGGTACTTCCAGTGATCTATGAATAGAAAAAATTTGTTTGGTAAATATTGGACATCTATAAGACAACATAATAGAATAATAAGAGAGATGAAAGCATACAAATGGCTCTCTTGTATGTTGCAGCTATGCAATTGGGTCTAGGACGATGGAGAATCACGTTCTCAGATAAACAACGCCTGCCTTGTTGTTTATATCCTTGACCCTCCTTCATTACCACTGAAGTATTCTGTTACGAAAGAGAAGTTTTTCTACTTGAGATAATTATTTTGGAAATAAATGCAGTTTTTAATCTCTGTTTTCTCTGTTTATTTTCTAAACTTTTATATTTTAATTCTTCTTACGATAAATCTGAATTAAGATAATTCCATTGAAATTGGGTCTTAACCAACTTTAGCCAAATGTGAGTCAAATTTGCAATTTCATATTATTTAAAAAGCTTTTTAGGAAAATATACTTTTATATACTTTTAGGTTTGAATTTAGCGCAATAAGAATAAAATTAGAAATTTTTTTTTGCTGAAATTTTTGATAATTTAAGCTGGTTGGTCTAATATTTTTAGCTTTCATAACTCGGAGTATTACCTAAAGGAACTTTTTTGCCAAGTTAATAAACTTAAAACATGGCCTGCTCCATACATGGCTTTATGTGACACATTTAAGAGACCAAAAATAAGAGGCTGGTTTTATAATTACATGTAAATAGAACAAATGAGATTTTATAGACATTTTGTTTTTAGGTTTTATGCAAATCTCCCCAACAGATATAACCTCCAGGGCATGCAATAGTAATGCTTGTCTCATTGTAATTAAATAAGGGGAATACAAACTTTTCAATCATAAAACAAGTATGTCCTTTTGGAATAATTACCTTCCACTTTAATGAAAGAAGGAGACCTGAAACCATAGTCCTTGCAAAGTATTGAATATGCATTAACATTAGAGGAGTGGTTGTCAGTCAAAACACCTTGTACACAAAATGTACCAGATGTTCAATGTTCTGAATTATTTTATTTGAAAACTATTCCCCATTAAATTTCACTTCAGGCAAAGTCTGTTTCACATAAAGTATTGAGTTTTTTAAGCTGACAACCATGAATAAAATAATACCTCTATAATGCTGTTCCTCTGCATCTGTACTTACTTACTCTCCTCCCTGATATTTTGTCCCTTTCTGTAAATATATCGTCAACCATCATGACACAGTCCTTAGATATTTTACCTTTTTCATGAAGGAGTTCAATTGCTTTAGCAGCATCTACCCCACCATGCTGATTTTTGTTTAGTATTGATATTAATGGAAATTGAAATCTCTTAAATAGTAATTTGTATGGTTGTTAAGATATGTCTCAAAGGTGTATAAGCATAATGAATTACATCAGCTGAATAGGGTGGTCCACCTTTTGGCTTGCAAAATTGTCTTTTTCGCAATTCAACGATGATAGAATATTGGTTTTCAGAAATTGCGTTTATTGTAAGTTGGAAAGTTTAACAGCATGCTCAATTTATTTAATTTAGCATTATGACCTTGTACAAATCAAGGTGGAAGGGGAACTAAATAATCAATAAATTTTAATTGAACATGCAAGTCTTTATCAACTTTTATTGATTCAAATACTTTAAGGAAACTGGTGTCCTTGTCAAAGCATAAATTTTAGAAAACAATAAACTCTTCCGACTTTTGACACACAAAACGTGGTAGCACATGATTTTCACTAATATCTGCAAAACATGTAATTTTATCATTATCTTGAGGTGTTGATAACTCTTCCTCTTGATATATCTTTTCTTGAAGGCTTCTTTTGACTAAATGGTTTAGGTAATTCTGTTGTTGTCTGAAGTAACTCTACAGGATAAATTGTTGGTACATGATCCAAGTCCCATTTTAAGTTTGATTTCTCTGAGAGTAATTAATAATTCTTTTCTTAAAATGAAGTTTGCATATTACTGAGTGTTTGGCAGGCTCCCAATTGATAAAACGAACCCAAAGTTTAATTAATTCCGGTTTTTCAAAGGAAAACGGAATGCTGTCATTTTTTCTTTGCTGCTATTGTAACATGTCTTACATCCTGGAGCAGAACACTTGTTCACCCTTCTTTGAGTATACCTTAACAAAAAACAAACAGGATGGAAAGTAAAATACAGTACAAGTTTATAAGAAGCCGAGCCTCAGATTTCAGTAAAAACGAAAGATCTAAAATACAATTAAAAATAAGAAACATAAAGGTGTTTGAGCCTTTGAAAACAAGAAAGATTGAGCCTCAAGTCAAAATAAAACAAAACGTGATGGCAATAAATCTACTTTTCTATTTACACTTGGCATAAAATAATATGAAACAGAATAGAACTAACTGGATAGATAGAAAGTGCAGTTATGAAAGTACTATATCCAATCTATAAAAGTTGTAGAGACTAAAAGCGATATAAGAGAAGTGCTGTAAGAATAATTTAAGCAAAATATTCATATTTCTATATAACTTACCAAAATCACGAGTTCAATTATCCAGTTAAATACCTTGTAGCAAGAAATTAATAAAACTTATTTAATATGCAATACTGTGATGACTGTAAACGATTTAAAACAAGATATATCTGAATTATTTTTATTCTTATTTTACGTGATGCATTCTATTACTAAATTTATTAATTCATTTACATAAAAATAATTTTTCGATATTATATGCTAACATACATTTTTTAAAACTAATTTCTTATTTTTGGCCTCTTAAATGTGTTATATAAGACCAGGCCATCACTAGAATAAATTGAAAATTTTTTTTTGAAATTTTGCATAATTTTAAAAGAAAAACAAAACAACGCTTCATGGACAAGCTGAAACTGAAGAAATCCATAGATCAAATACTTTATGTTTGATTATGTTGGTTTTTTTTTCTTATATTACTCAGTTTGATGTAACTAACTGGTGTTTTCACCTTCTCACAAGGTGCTTTCTGTAATGAGTGACATTCTGTAATTTATTTTCCCATTAATCATTCATTAATGCTAGGGCACCAGTTTTTGCAGGTTTTTGAGAATAACCCAATATTTCTTTTTATTTTCAAAATAACCATTTTTGTCTCCTTATTCTCACCATGGGTTTTATTATTTGATATACCACTTCCAGTTACTTCATCAACTAGCAAAATTTTATACAATAATAATAATTTTAGAGGACTCAGAGGACAAGACCAACAAATTTGGTCTTTTGCCAAATGTTTTTATCCTTGTCTCCAATTATGAGTGCAAAGTGTCATTTGTCAAATTTCATTTCATAAGGTAGCAGGTCAAAATGAATTGTTTTGGGCTAAAGTAGCAGG
Organism: Euphysa ruthae; assembly: GCA_035046665.1. Classification (NCBI taxonomy): domain Eukaryota; kingdom Metazoa; phylum Cnidaria; class Hydrozoa; order Anthoathecata; family Corymorphidae; genus Euphysa; species Euphysa ruthae. The sequence goes on along the minus strand of JAUZNK010024922.1, from coordinate 16,131 downwards.
TCAAAATGAATTGTTTTGGGCTGAGCTAAATTAGCAGGTCAAAATGAATTGTTTTGGGCTAAAGTAGCAGGTCAAAATGAATTGTTTTGTGCTAAAGTAGCAGGTAAAAATGAATTGTTTTGGGCTAAAGTAGCAGGTCAAAATTAATTGTTTTGGGCTAAATTAGCAGGTCAAAATTAATTGTTTTGGGCTAAGGCAGCAGGTCAAAATGTTCCAAAAGCCAATATTTATTTTTTTTTAAAAACTTGAAATTGACTGAAATTTTATTCTAGTGCTAAAAAATTTTATTTCTGATCATTTTTGAAAGGATGAAAATTTTGAAATTTTCTGTACAAAATCTTATTAATGGTCTTTTCCACATTGCTCTTGCTTCTGAAATTTGAAATTTTGTCAGTGATTATGCTATTTTATCTTGAGATACTTTGCTTGAATATGTTATTAACCAATTAAACAACATTTAATTAGTTCATTATTAATGGTTCCAAACCCAGAAAATTTTCACTTGATGTATCTCAAATGAAACTAGATCAGTTTTTATAAATGAGCTTGAGTTAAAAAGCTTAAAACGGAGATTTAATCTTTGGTTTTGTTATAGACAGTAAATTAGTTTTTCTACCCATATCCATATCCAATAAATTTATATTAAAATTAATAAGAAAGTTGCAACGATTATTGTAAATACTTGTATCTTCTTTCCTTTATCATGCTAAATTATTGGATTTTTTTTATAAGAAACATAATGATTTAAATAAAAAAAATCAAAAGAGTACTGAGAACAGTAAAAAAAAACAACTTTCCACTAATCTTCTTGATATAGAGAAATCTACTTGCTCCTATGTAGGACAGCTTTTAACAACTTAAAATCCTATTAGGTAAAATATTTTAAAAACTGAGAAGGGATGCAATTCTTGATATGCTAGAAACATAATATATATTTATAAATTTTATCGTAAATATAGCATGTATTTTTGGGAACAGCCTTTTAAAGAGCTTTTTAAAAGTACCTATTTAATAGTTGTTTTTGAAATCAACATCAAATGTTGGAAAAAGAATGCTTATAACTGTAACACATGATCTTTCCCTTGGTTATGGGAAAAATAAGTGTTTTGATTTTCATGAGTATTTAGATTTTCTTTTATATCACAATCAACTATGTATTTGAAAACAACTCTTAAATAGAATTATTGATTAATTTGATTAATCTAAGGAAAAAATTGAAAACATTTCATTGTTGCACTTTTTTATTTTCAAGGCTAGACTATAGACTATAGCAATTCATTGTACGAGTAAATGACCTGTTGCTAACACAATAAATTTAGAAATTTAAAGTTTGTTTAAAGCCATTTGAAATAAAAATGTACTAATATTATTTATGCATGTGGCATCATTTTCCTATTAAACTTGTTAAATTAATACCTTTTTAATCATCTATGTGTCCATTATTCACTATTGCATATTATTGCTATCTTTTTGTCTAAATGTTTGTACCTATATTTCCATTTGTTTCGAGTTGATTTTTAGTGGATAGGTTTAGAGTATAGCTTAAATTTGATAACCATCATATTTTTTAGGTAATTATAATAATAGTTTTTAACAACCTCCTCTATAATGCAAGATCAACCTGTTAGAGAGAAGGATCATTTGTTGGCTCTCAAAGGTAAAACATTTAATTCCTATTTTTGCAGAACTTGATGTAACCAACAAAGCAAGGAGTCATAGTTATAAATTTTTTTGAATTTATTCATAACAGCTTTACCATATTTTTGGAAGAAATCCAATTAAACTTTAAATTACATGACAATATTTATTTGTTTGGTCTTTTTGTCCAATCGAAGTCTGTTCATTAACTTTTTTTGTGTTTTGTGTGAAATTAAAGTACCATAAGTGTCTTTTGACTGTGTGACCACTTTCCAAAAGGTTGCTACCTCGAATTGTGTCAAATTTGGTATGTTAAATTTTTGCAATTTGGCCATTTTTTAAATTTTATTGATCCTGCAGGACTCAAAACGTGGTCATTTTGGGTCTAAAAACAATATTTTAGAAATTTTGTTGAAATCTGCTCATAACTTTTAAACATATTTTAATCTGTAACACCACCTGGCATAAATTCTTGTTTCTCAGTCCCAAACCCCAGAGTACAATAAATTTGGTAAAAACTATATTTTTTGATATTGCTCATATTAATTTCAATTTTCTGATTCAGCTGAATTTTTTGATTTTGTTTAATGTTGTAGGTCCTAGTCCCCAGGCCCCGAATCAAAATCGTTATTTGACCTATAAACAGAATTTCTGAAATTTTATCAATTACCCTTCATTGAAGTTTTTACCATGTTAGAAAATGTTATTGGTCAACACCCCTCTTATTAAATGAATAACAGATTTAGATATTAAATTTCTTATTGAAACGTTGAGTCACTTTGCTTATGGGAAACTTTAGTCTAGATATAGAATTGACAAAAAATATAAATACTGGTTAAATCGGTTGAAACTTTAATACTTTAATCTTTGTAACGTTCAAAGTATTTTGTTTTTATTATCATGCCAATGATCTTTAATTGATATGTTTAAGCAATTAAGCATTTTTTTTCTTCACTATAAAAGTATAACTTATTATTTTTTGTAGAGTTCTATATTTTTCATCAAATAATTGTCCGAGAGTCCATTAGTAATTAAAATGCTTGTTTTTATGATTATTTATACAGTTTCTAAGATTGAAAAAAATTTTACATTTTTGCAAGTTTTTATTTAATTAGCTCTCAAAATTCTTCTTTTTTATTTTCAAAATTATTTAAGAATCAATAGGATGCATCATGTATAGGTGGGTTCTACTTAAATGACTTTTAAGTTTAAGCATTAGCTCACTCAATTATTTTGATTATAGTGATGAGACTAACTAAACCGTCAATCAAACCACTGCTTCATGTAACTTCCGAAAAACACGACTTACCAGGTAGTTTTTCCTGATTTTATAAACAATTTCTTTAAAAACTTCTATTTACACAGTTAGGAAAGAAAAATTATTTGCAATTGTTTGATTGGTAAATCAAACCTCGTATTTAGACAATTTAAATTTTTTCTATCATTCATTTCTTTAGTAATGTGAAGGCTACTTTTCAAATCACAAAAATTCCTTAGCAAATTTTAAAGTAATGAAAAGATGATTCAAAGTGATTGATTTTCTTATATAATTTTGTTAAGTTTTTGACGCTTACTTGGTTGTTTAAATCCATTCATATATACACTCATTTGTTCCATACATCTGGATATTTATTTTCAAATTCAGTTGTTATTTTCTATTTCCAGCCCATGTTATTTTATGAACTCATGCTCTATTTTTTATGAATTTCTCTGCTGTTATTAAATTCAAAGTAATTTTAAATTCTCTGTGTGTACATGAGTAGGAGAAGTTAATTATTGTTAATTATTTTTTTAGGTGATTTGTTCGACAATATTTTGAAAAATAATGTTGGCGCTTTGAAAGGTGCCGAGGAGTTCTCAAGTGGCGAAATATTATCACTCCCACAGACATTTGGGTAATATATAATAAAATAGGTCAAATAGATTTTACTACAGCGTATTAAATTTTGGTTCTGAAAATATTGTTTTTTATTTAAAATGAAATCTCAATATATTTCAGTTGAATTTGCTGTCACAGATATAACTTGACATATCAAATATTTCTCTTGTCCTTCAGTCTAAAAATGTTACCATATTTTAGGCTACCTCTTTCAAGACTAACTATGATTTAGTTACTTTTTTGGGTAACATAAACGATCAAAAAAAGTCGCCAATTTTTCAGATAAGATGTTGAAAGTAATTGCGTTATAAGATCTTAATAATGTTTTAAAATTATTTTATTTCAAAAGTTACTTATGTTTTACTATGACTTACAAAAAAATGTCTATAAAACTTCCCAACATAGGAATTAACTAAAAAAAAATTTTAAACTACGTTGAAAACCACAATGTTTTTTAATACCAGCTACTTTATAAATGAGTTTCCAACTACTAGAAAAAATTTATCTATATATACAATGTCTACTAAATCCCAAGATTATCTTTTAATTAAAATTTTTTTTCAGGAGCATCTATCTTGGAGAAACCTTCTCATGTTATATTAGCATTTTGAATGATAGCAATCAGAATTGCAATGGTGTTTCCCTAAAGGTATAAGTATTATATTGGTACCCAGTCATAATTGGCAGACTTTAACAGGTACAATATGGTCATGAGTCAACTTAGATTTTTTTTTAAATCTCTTTATCATGTATTCAAAGTTTTGCATGAAGTAATATGTCCCTTGAGCTATCTTTTTATTGCAGACACCTGTAAAAAAATTCTAATTTCAAGAACCTAAGCAAAAAAAAGTAAAATTTGGTCTAACCATACTGTGATTTTTTTCCACAAATTTTAAATTTTGTATAAAACAATTGATAGCTCATGTTATTTTTGTGTGATTTAAAAAATTTTTTAAGACTCGTGATCTGAATCAAAGTTATCTGTCATTATGATATTTTTTTTTTTATGTTAACATTCATTCATATATCAAGAAACTTTTTATTGCTTGAATAACTGTAGTGGCATGAACCATTTTTTTATTAGGTATCATACCTTTTTTTATTATATGACGTGGCTGTTTAGACAATCACTGAAATTTTTTGTAATTATTACATACACTAATAATTTATACTTCTCTTTAAGATACCTTTATTTTTAAAATAAACATGCAATCAACATAAGCCAAAATTATTGTAGATTTCTTATTTAGACAGACATGCAGACAACTTCGCAACGCTTCCAGCTGTCATCCAGTAAGCCTAAAGATGTGCTTTCACCTGACCAAAGCCTTGATGATGTTATAAACTATGAGGTGAAAGAGCTTGGTACTCACATGTAAATATCTTGTTATTATATAATATTAAATAATAAATATCTTGGTATATTTGGAGAAACAATAATTGGAAGGTTTTTATTTTTAGTTTCCCTTTTTGAACCACCAGTATTTTGTTGAATGTGAAGATTTATGCCATAACGCTTTCTTTTCAATTTAGCATACAAATTTTTAAAATGTATATATATTATTATTAATATATATATATTATTATTAATATATATTATGTTTTAAATATGTATTGGTTGTTAACTATTTTTTTTTTAAATTTCAGTAAGAATTTTTAAATGTTTCAGATGTGATGTTGTTTTTTTTTTTTTTTTTTTAACCCGTAAGCAGCAGTAGTGAAGTTTTGGCTTGCGTTAAAAAAAACAAAAAGAACATTTTTAGTCTTGTTAAGCTCCATTAAAACATTTGCTTATATTCTTATATTTCCAAGATTTTTAGTTTTTAATATAATATTTATAGTTATTTTTTATTTAATAGTTTTTAACATGATATTTGGTGCTACAGATTGAACTTTTAAACTGTTATAGAGGTTGTTGGTGTTGTCTTGACTTTTTATTGGCTATATAAGTTTTATTGTTGTGAAAACTGTGGATCTTAGTAAATATTCATTCAAAATTATTTTTAGAAAATTGTCTAGCTTAAAAATCAAAGTTGAATTTATTTTAGATTGATATGTGCTGTAACCTACTCATCTACAAAAGCTGAAAAGTTATATATGAGAAGATTCTACAAGTTTCAGGTGAAGTATTTCACTAGGCATTCATTGCTATAAATTATTTCTTCTCAACATTCTATCTTATTAAGACCAAATCATAAAGTCAATTCATTTGTACCATTTCCTTTCAATTTTATTTCCTGAATAGAAATCTGTCTTGAAAGCAGTTCATAATTCAAAAGATAATATCAGTTGAAATTTTCTGAGATGATACAGCAACCAATAAAAACTATTTACTAACATTAAAATACGTTGCATATCACTGTCATGCTATTGGGAAGTTTAGAGAACCTGCATGTGCAAATTATTATGTAGTCGTTCTTAATAATCAATCACATATTTTGATCACAACTTGAAATTTTTTTCACTATAAGGAGTTTTGGTTTTTTAATGAATTTCTCAATGCCAAAATTCCTATATTAAAACCGAGAAAACAATACATATATATATATATATATATATTTATAATATATACATATATTATATATGGATATATATAATATTTATATATATATATGTGTCTGTGTGTGTTTGTATGTGTGTGTGCATGTGTGTGTGTTGTATTATATAAAAAAAAGGTATGAAAAGCTCTTTTTTACATTTTATGTATTGTTATTGTATATTATTATATGATATTATATATATGATAATAATGTATATTATTATATATTTTGTATGTATTATCAAAATAAATTTTATATTTATCTTAGGTACTTAAACCTCTTGAAGTGAAAACAAAGTTTTATAATGCTCAGGTGAGTAGGGTTTCTTTTTAACTATTAGTTTAGTTGTTCAGCAAATAGTGTTTTGTATATGAATTACTTTCAATAATTGACATGTGCTTAACAATTTGTAAGATATTTCTTAAAATCAGTAAGAAAAAATTAATGATGTGAATTGCAAGAACCGTTACCATTAATGTGTACATAGAAGAGCTTAAAATTTTAGTATTTTGTTATAGTTTTCAGCCACGTTAGTAAATAAATAAAATAAATCTGGGAATACAATTGACTAGTGAACCCCAAACGCTTTTCAAAGTTATTGGTAGAGTAAGTGTCTTGTTTCCAATAGCATAAATTGAAAGGTAGATTTTCAATTTGTGTGATTCTTCAATTCTTGGTGCGTTCACCTACAATCACAGGCAAAATATCATTTTCAAGACTTCTAAAAATTTTTTCTTCACCTTCAGGATAAAAGAAAGTTAATTTAGGCATGCAAATTTAGGCTAAACCCTCGTATTTTGGCAAAGTCCTTTGTCTGTCTGAGTAATTATTCTTTATGGATTTTTTTGCTTAGAACAGTCCAATTATAGATAATTTTGAATCACAGACAATGTGTAAATCTTATTTCCGTGTTGAACTGGAAAAGAAAGGACACACAACATTGCCTTTTTTTGAATGGTATATAATGCATTCAATAGTTTTCTTTAATTCGGAAACTGTATTTTCTGAACCAAAGTTAAAGGATATTGGCTATTAATGACAAAGTTTTCCCAAAACCTAAATTTTTTTTAAGAATTCACAATGAATAACAGATATGAGCATAGTTTAAAAAAAAATCTCAAACAAAATGCTGTCACATTTTCTTCGAATTTAAAGAAAATAAATCGAACCCTAACGACACCACAAGACTTCTAAAAATCAGCTTTACCTTTTGGTTTGTCCCAATAAAAAATGTTTTTAAGTTTAATGTAGAAACATAAATTTTGATCAAAATCTTTTACTTTGACAAAGTATTTTGTCCATGATAGTAGATATCTCATGAGAAATTAACTACTTTACATGTACGATTAACTGTTTTGCTTTAATGTTTAAATTGTCATATATTTAAGTTTATACATGACAAATTAATTTGCAAATCATAAATAGAGAGTTTTAGGACTTAAATTATTTTACATAGATTTTCTGAAAGTTTGAACATGAAGACAATATACAAATTGTAGCTCTTGTTTAAAATCCATTAAAAATATTTTTGAGAATATGAAAATTTTTTTTTTTTTTTTTTTTCAGTGGAGATTTTTTAATCATTTTTTTTTTAATATTTTCAATAATCATTTTTAAAATTCATCTTTTACATAATTAATTTTTGTCAGTTTTTACATCTCTAAAAGAAAAAATATTAGATATATTAGAACTAAAATTGCTTCAAAGAAGTATGTTATTGTGTTTTACTATCATATCTGTATAAAAACTAGAGCTAGATATTGTTGCAGTGATGTGGATTGAGGATCATAATTAACGTAATGCATAGAATAAAATTAAGTAAGGCTTTCTCTTCTCTATGACTACTCTCTACAGAAATATTCCACCACTATGTCTCCTTATGTCAAGATTTTATTTCAACCACAGCACCTATCTGTAGCTTTTAACAAAGATTTTTTTCAAACCTTTCCAATAATTTTCTAATAAAAACCGAAGCATCATTTAGAAGTTTATCTAAACTTATTTTATAGTTTCTCATAACGCTAGTATCATCTGATCTCCGTGTTATTCTAGCAACAAACTTTTTCTTAATACTTTTCGCATTCTTTATCCTAACGTGATACGGCTTATGTTGAGCTAAGCATTCTTTTATAGATATATCCTTAACGTTCTTAAAAACTTCCTTTGATCTTCAGGCAATAAACTACCAGAGTTTGGCTAAACCAGATTCAAATGTGATTTAATGAGTATCATAACAAAATATAGCTACAAAAATTTTCAAAGCTGTGCAAAACTTTAGAATCCTTTCTCCCTCCTTATTTCTATCTCCATAGCTATAACCTCTGTAAATTCCTACATATTCGTCATCACTTCTAGTAACATGGCTGTTAAAATCTCCACTAATATCTAAAAATCTCCTGTTCTCCCAATTTAAAATCAGGAAAAGGTCATTTGCCCTTGTAGCCCTTTTTGAAGTCAAGTGTCTTCTATTGGCATTGGTCCCTATGGGTTTAGGTTGATATTTTATGCCCAGCAATTCATTTTAAGTTAGAAGTGTTTAAAGGGAAAATATATTTTAAACTACTATTTTATATAACCTTTTTTATTTTTCAATACTAACCTGCTACCATGAAACACCTATGAGATTATGTTATTGTCTTAGATTATGCATTTTTCAAAATTAAAAATAAAGGGAACTTTCAGGGAATTATTTCTAGAAAAAATTTCAACGAGTTAGAAAATCTGAACTATCAAAATTTTTCAAATTATTCTTTGTTTGACGTCTAACATAATTATGTGAAGAATACTTTGTTGAGTCTGATTCTTGCAGAAAATAGCTTTTAATATTTTATAGAATGATATTGTGTTCCTCGAAGCTCAAGTGCAAAATATAACAACATCGCCACTTTGTATGGAACGAGTTACTTTAGAATCATCTAACTTCTATAATGTTCAATCTCTCAACGAAGCACCCATCAAGAATTCTGGTGAAACTCAGGAAATATTTGGTGTCAGCTACATGAACCCAATGGATACTAGACAATATCTTTATAAACTCATTCCTAAAGTTGAATTGATTAAAGAATTAAGAGCTAAGGTATTGTAATATAGCATGTTTTTTTGACTTTTTTTTATTTTATGTGACTTAATGTGAAGGAAACCTGTCAGCTATGCAATAGTACAATTTTTAATTTAGTATGATTCCAAGTAGTGAGGGCTGTTAACTCAACAACAGTGCTGTAAATGTTAGAATGAAGTCTGGTCAAACCTATTTGAAATATGTTATAGAAAGAAGCATTTTAAAAAAAAAATTTAATATTTTTGTGAATTATCTGTTTGATAATTTTCTCTTAGCTTCAAATTTTGTTGTTTTAGATAAAAACAGAAATAGCACAAAGATACACTCTTTTTGAAAATGAGAAATGGTAGACTAAAGTCATTTTTCCTAGCTCTTGTGTAAAAAAGTGTATTAGTTAGCGATATAATCTAATAGGATCATAGTTTACCAACTTTTTTCTCATACTTTGACTTTTCTTTTTCAACTTATCAACCAAATTTTCTAATATAATTATAATAATAAAAATAAATAATAAATGATCAACAATTTCACCGAAAGAATTTTAATCAATTTAATTATTAATTGATTTACCGTCAAATTCATAAGAAGGATTTATCATGCAGGAACAACAAAGATTTTTAAAGAACATTATGTAATGCTAAATAAATACCTGTAAAGCAGGTGTTTTTTCTTATCGAGCAATTTGTGTAAATATTTTGCAAAATGATAGATTTTTCGAGCAACAGATTTTGGTATTAATGATTGGGAGTACCAAGAACTTAGAGTTATACAACTTTTAAAAAACTTTACATACCAACAATATATGATGTTTTATATTATGTTTATTACATTATGGCTGATTTTAAGCCAATCTTCAAAAGCTCTATTATGTTTAACATCCATATTTCTCTACATTCTCAATATTTTTAAAAAAAAATTATGTTCATAATCATACATAATCACAAATTCATATGTTGAGTACTCTAACCAAACCATGTGCAAAAGTCTTTTCTACAGCTGAGAGAAATATATATATAGCATTTTCTAGTGACTTAAAGGTAAGAAAAGTCAATCTGTTCTATTGTTAACTGAAATCAGGTTGTAAATGCAAGTATTAAAGTATCAGAAATGTAAAAAAGGATGAAATATAACCCTTTGCAAAAATAGCTTCAGAAAACAAGAGTTTGTTAGTTTACTTATATTTTAAAAAGAGTTAATTTGCTCTATTTTTAGAAATTATGGGTTAAATGCAGTGTGAAGCACCAAGTTGGAGAAAAATATAAGAAGTCATGGAACAATACGATTTTTTAGTAACAATTTCATCTGCAAAAATTTGCTGTAATTTAGGAAAACTTAAGTTTGTTTTTTTTTTTAATCAATGGTTAAATAAAGGGGTCAGATATATAGATTATTGCTGGAATCAGGACCGATCTCAGTGTCATCTAAATTGACTTTACTTTTGTTGCTTTTATCCAGAGTATTTTCACAGTTTTTGCACTTGCACTTGAGACGCACAGACAGATAGCTACATCCTCCAGCTACTTGGACTTAGCGTAAGCACATAAATCATGTTCAACACAGCATCGGGGTCTGGGGAAGATTTTCCCAGTAAATCTGCAGCTAATTTTGTGCAACAACTGTCCACACATAGCCCTCCGAGGAAGGCAATGTGGAATGATGTAATGAATGATGTAACGCCAACTTCCATATTGGTGTTGTGTAATGTGCTCTCTGCATGTGCCAGTGGAAAGCATCCTGTGTAGGTGGAAATTGATGTGATTCTGGCAAGGCTGCTTTGGTGCAGAACTTGAACCACGCATCATTTATGTCGCTGCTATTTATACTCCATATAATTCTGACAAGAAAGTTTCCAGCATTATCTCAACACTTGTCTGAACAGCTGTGTCCTCACCAAGAGCCTTCAACACCTTTAAGTATGCACGGTCCTTAAGTGCTAATGCAAATGGCTTTGAGTTTCCTTTTCTGTAAAACTCACTTGTAGTATCGCATCCTATAAGGGCATGTAAACATGGGAGAGCTTCAGCCATTTCTTTTGGCAGGGTGGAATTTGATATTTTTTTGATAATTTGACTTTTTTTCTCCCACTGGGCCTGAGAACAACGAAGAAGCAAGCTGATGTGATTCTTATCTGAAAATGCATAGCTAAGACGAACACATCCTTTTCAAAAGTGTGGAAGCATATTTCAGATTAGCCAAGATCTGAAGCAAATTTGGCACAGAGAAGCGTTTTTTATCGGCTTCCTCTTGACTAAAACAAAGTTCATCCACTGTTTCCATGTTGGCTTTCACATGAAATCAGTTTGTAACATTCTTCCTCAACTTTGAAAAAATGCACTACTTGTAAACGAACGATGTGCTTTACAAGTGTAGACCAGTCATTCAGTATAAATTTGACAAGACTGATCTTATTTTTTCCATTAACAAGGAAATTCCTCAACTGTTTGGTTCAACTCAGGTCATTGCACTCAACCTTTACTTAAATCTGGCTAAAAGTGACAAGCTCGGGAGGTAGTTGTTGCAGCATTACCATTCCATTAAGAATTTGAACAGAATATAGCAGAACTACATCTACAAGTCTGGCGTATAGCTGAAGAGACTTCAGCAGCTGTGATTTCATAGTTTTCGCAGACTCCCGTCAGGTCCATTGCAGAGAACCGTAGGAGTACTTCAATAATTATCTGATGCTTATAAGTTGTTTTCTGTCTTTTTTTTTCAGCATTCGCTCAAGCATGTCTATCAGCAGTCATTGTGACATTCTCATTGTCATCTTAATAGGTTTTCTTTTCTACTTCGCTGCTAAATGTCTTCAACGTGTTTTTTCTTTAGCAGACTATAGAATGGGATTTTACTTGGTTCCACTCTTTCAAGAACTTGTGAAAACGATCTGTTCTAAAACTGTGTGCCCTCAGCAGGTCTGAGAGTTCAAGGGGTTTGAATCAAACTGTGCATTCCACGATTTGAGAAACTCTTAAAAACTTTCTGTGTTCTTCTCATCATATTCTTTTCTTGATTTGCCATGATTCTTCGTAAGTGGAACTGAAGCTCTGATTCCCAGTGAGTTTGTGATGTCACCAAGCAATCTTGCTATTACCTGGCTTGTGGTGATCCATCTTTGGACCATTCCATCAGACTTACTATACCCAATAATACCTCCTGATCCTTTTTGATATTTCTTGATAGCTTACTCAATGACCTGGTCAGGAAGTAGCTTGTTGAATTGGCCAGCAGATCTTTGGACACTGAAGTTCCCCTGCTTAAACTCTTTGTGAAGAAGAGGATGTGTTTTTGGGGTAGGTCTTAACCCCTAAGCCTAATTTCTCTTAGGTAATCTAAAAGGAATTTATTCATTTCAACTTAGCTTTGCCAAAATAATGACATAACATTACGGAGCTCATATTTTTATTTTAATACTTCAAGAACTGTGCCCATTCTGGTTTATAACTGGTTTATAGAAAGAAGGTATGCAACTGTGTGAATTTCATATGAACCTTCTACTGGGTGAAGGTAGTTGAATCTTGCTCAATTCAGTATTTCTTTGTTACCTGTTGTAGCCGAGGAGTGAAGCCTTGCCAAACACCTTTTTTGTTCAACCATTGCAGAAAGGATGGTTATTAGCTCCATGCCACTTGTTTCTTCCTTTTGAATGACCTTAGGATTATTATGATTATTATTATAATGCCAGTAGTATACAGTGCTTTGATAATTCATATACTGATGTTTACAAGTGATTTAAAATGTTTTCATTGACATACCTTTGAATGATATTACCAACTTTTGAATAAAATGCTTTTAATGGAATATGCTTTAGTGAGGTAAACTTTTTTTGTGGCAGCAGAATATTTTTTGAAATTCAGTGTTGGTGACGAAAAATACGAAAGTACCAGAAAGTAAGGGTCAGTAAATTAGACCATTTTAGGATCTTTGCAACACAATAGGCATATACAACAAAGAAATTTGTTTATTTTGTGCAAATACACTCAAGTTTCCAACTGAAAAATATCATCAGAACGTAAGAGGGACAACAGCATACCAAGGAAGGTGCATGCTCACTAAACTACTGGTCAGTAAATTATACTATTACTGAACCACGCCAGCGAAAGCGTGATGTGCAACAAGCACATTTGAATTCCTTCAATACCATTATACTAATTATACATCATGGGAATTTGTCGTAGTTTATGCCCTGAAAGTTATTATTCTAAATTTCCTCAATATTTTTTTGAGAAGTTTTGTTATTTTGACCATAGTTTCTCTATCTGGAAGCTATATCAAGATAATTTATTATTATCTTGAATTTTTCCATGATATTATTAGAAGAGATAAGAAATTATAGAAACTTTGTTTTTGATTTTTTTACGTTATAGCCATTGTCTCCAATTGGGAAAATTGATATTGTGTGGAAGACTAACTTTGGTGAAACTGGTAGGCTGCAAACTAGTCAACTTCAGAGAACGGTGATGTTTTTATTAATAATTTTCAAAAGTCTTAATATTAAGTTATATTCAATAAAAATTTTTTAAGTTTTGCAGCCTTTAATTTGCCTGCATTGTTTAAAATATTTTTGAAATAAAGAAAAATTCATATGGTTTTCCTAACTTTTAGATTAGGTTTTAATAAATTCAAATTAATAGATATATACAATTATCATTCTTGAAATATTATATGACATTTTAAAAATCTCAGTTGGCTTCATTTATCTATTTTTTAATTGGTGTTCTTGGTAAACCAACCAGTCTTAAATTTCTTGTCAGTGTGCTGGTTTAGTTATCTGTCCATCATTCCTCATGCCTTTCTCTAAAATCAAATTATTTTTAAATTTTGCACTTATATCTTGTGAGATTTGTATTTTTTCAGCCTAAAAGCATCATTTTTGAACTTCCTCCAAACACTGTTTTTTAAATTTTAGTACAAAGAGGGCTTTAAAGTTTTTTGGTGATGAGCCAAAGATATATTCGTTTTATTTTTTTTTTTTTTTCTTTGGAATTTTGCTTTTTTTCTGTTCATTTAATTTTCCAATAATTTTATTTTCAGAAATTTTTAAAGGATTTCTTTTTAAACTAGCCTTTATCTGTCTGTGTGGAAGTTTTGCTTGCTCAATTTTCTTCAAAAGTCTTCTTTTTTTTTTTCTCCTTTGGACCTAAATTTGCATACGAAATATCTTTGTGTGTATGCTTGTTACTCTGGTATAGGACCTTTTACGATGCTTTTTCTGCCAAATTTAGGCAAGATTTTGCATTTCAGCTAAATTGAGTGTTTTACTTTTTTTTTAGTTTTTTTACAAAAACAATAGAAAACATTTAGAAAAAACAATAACGCAATATTAATGTAAATTTTAAAATTTAATTCAAAAAATTGTTTATGATAATTAGAAAATACTACTTGAAAATATTAATGGTCTAGGTCCAGAACCTATAAAATTTGGTCCAAAAAGAACTTATTGAACAAATCATTATTATTTTGATTTTTTTAAGAAATTATATTCCAATTCTTTCATGTTATGTTAAAATTTTTTTGTTATTTTGATCAAGAACCTTCTTATTCTGCTTAAATTTTGTTAGAAAATGTTATGATAATTTATGTGTGCCTGTATTACATTTTTGTAAAAAATGTATTAAATCAAGCTCTTTTGGGCGTAAAACAGGCCCAATCTGTCAACAAATATGCACCTGTTTATGATTCTTTTTACATTTATTTTTATAATGGAATATTCATACATATTCATTTACTAAAAGAATTTGTTTTTTAGTCTCCACCAGAGCGTGATGTGAAACTTGTTCTTCAAGAAGCACCAGATGTTGTGAGCTTGGAAAAACAGTTTATAATAAAATGTAAATTGGAAAACTCTAGGTATGATGAAATACTGTTTGTAACATGTTATTTTCTATATAAAGGAAATCCATAAATCTTCAAATATATTCCCAAAGTTATTGCTTTTTATTTATTTTTTTTTTTTATTTCAAACAAATTCAACTCAAAAAGTATTTTTATTATAAGGAAAAGACAAAGGTATAGCAAAAAGTCACTACATGTGCATTAAGTTTTAAGTATGTTTTACTATAAGCCGATTAAGCAATGGTCAAGTTACAAAAAAAAAATTAGGAAATTGTTTGAAAAATGTTAGAACTAATATTATTTCTAGTTATCAAGTAATATGATCATTTGCTAAATTAATGGATAAGCTGGAATGGCAAACATGTTTTTAAGGATTTTTTTTTTCTTTACCATTTTCAAGAGCTGTTTTTTATAAAAAATTTTAACATTGATTTAGTTCGTCGAAAATTGAAGCTAAGTTATTTCTTGCAAACCCTCCGAACAACGTCCTTCTATGGTGTGGAGTTTCAGGGAAGGTAAATTTTTTTTTAGTCTGTTGAAAATTAAACATAAATCATTATCTTTATGTCAATTTTGTTTTAAGTTAACAATTTTAAAAATAATTTGCTTTAAATTTTTTTGTACCAACATAAACTCTTTAACTCTTTCGATACTACGTATATTTATGGGTTTTTAAGTAAATTTGTGGTAAATGACTTTTTTTTAAACCATATAAACCTGTACATCAAATAACACCAATATAACAGGCTATTAGAAAATCTTAAAAAAAAAAAAAAAAAAAATTCCACAACAAAATTCAAAATGGCAGATGAAATAAGATAAAACATAATTTTAGTTTTTTAAATAAGATAAGACTTTAAATAAATAAGACTTCTAGAATGTGAAGTAAGAAATATCAAAAGTTTTGTAGGAAAAGAAAAGTTACCCACATATATTTAGAAGCTTTTGCAAAAATTTGGTGATCATAAATGTCATTGTTCAGAAATAACAGATCAAAGCGTAACAGAAGATTTTGCTGCAAATTTGTGGTAATCTGTGGATGGCATTTAAAATCTGCAGATTAGAATGGAAGATGTCAAGAAATAACAGTTGTATAAAGTAGTATCCTCTACAAGTATAAAAAGCATAAATTACTTATTAATTTTCCTGTGGTAATCTAATGAATGCCACATAGCAAAACAGTT
>JAUZNK010024911.1:0-18663 GCA_035046665.1 Euphysa ruthae | reverse complement strand
TCGGATTGTATGTTCGGATTGTATGTTCGGATTGTATGTTCGGATTGTATGTTCGGATTGTATGTTCGGATTGTATGTTCGGATTGTATGCTCGGATTGTATGCTCGGATTGTATGTTCAGATTGTATGTTTGAATTGTATATTTAAAATAGTTAAAATACTTTAATATGAATATTTTATTATCCTCACTAAAGCCCTGGATATCTTTTAATACTAATATAATCAATGTTTTTATTCATTTATTCAATATGTTTCATGAATTTTTAATTCCATTTATATTTATAACTAATTTTCCAGGTCGAAGAGGTTCTTGGCATTGATGGTGATACTGAAAATTCAAGTGAGGATGATGACTACGAAAATGAAGAGGTAGATCAAATTTTTTTGCTTATTTTTTTCGAAAATATTCTTTGTTACTTGTATAAACATTTTTTTTTTAAGAATAGGTCAATTGTAACTTTTCTAAAAATTGCTAAAATTGTCAAAGAGAATTTTGAAAAAATTCTTTTCCTTCATGGATGTTTTAAAGAAATTAAACAAAGTCTCCAGTTTCATGTCTACAGTTCAATATCTCCAGTTCCATGTCTACAGTTCTATGCAGAAATTTGAAAAATCTTGTTTAAAATCAAATACATTGAAAAATCTTATAACCCAAATGTAAATTTTCAGTTACAAAATATATAAATAATATATATGTTTTTATTTTACATATATATAATAAATTTTTAGTGTGGTTTGATTTTATCTCTAAATAACATAACTTCAACTTTTTTTAAGTATATTTTCATTTTTAGGTAGTAAGTGAAGCAGAAGAAGAGGAAGAAGAAGAAGGAGGTAGAATTGTTGGTTTCAAAATATACCAGGTTTAGTCCCATTTATAGAGCATTTATCTTGCATAACTATCCGTTGGTTTGTTGGCTGGTTTGTAACTTTTTTTCAAAAGTTATTTATCAAGTTTCTAATTAAATTAAGATGTTGCAAACCCTTACGGTTGGCTTATATGAAAACTCTTATTTTATTTTGGTAAGAATAAATAAATCAATTCTCTTTGTGAGTTAATTTAACGTTAATGAAATGGATCCATTAGACATTAAGCACTAAATAAATTGAATATAAATTTACCCAAGTTGTTTAGTATTAGTGTGTTGTTTTTTGAATTCTTCTGAATCTTTGCTAGGACGTGTTGTTGTCAAAATAAAACTTGCTTAAACGTAATATTTTAGATTCAGAGTTAAATTAAAATACTAGTACAAGAAAAACCTATCCGAAACTAAAACCAGTTTTTAGTAAAACTTCCAAAGTATTTTCTGTTTTTTCAAGCAACTGCAGGTTCAACTTGGGATTCACTAATACTAATACTAGATAATTTGCAATTCGTTTTTAGGTTTTTTTAAACAAATGTGAATTAAACTCAGGACCAGCAATTGTAAATTCAATTTGGCACTGATTAGATAATTTCCATTTAACTTTCAGGTATTTTCAATGAAGTGTAAATTCAACTTAGGATTTGTTAGATAAAACCTCTCTAGTCAAAATTTTTAAGAGACAAAATTTTTTGTAAGCTGTTGTAATGGCTGGTGCTCTTTTAAAAGTAACTTGCTCAAATCATCAAAGTGTAAATCATTTGCAGCAATTTATGAATGAGATTTTCGGAGACAAATTATTTTGATATATATAATAATGATATATATTTTGATTATTATGACACTGTTTTGATTATTGGGACACTGTTTTGATTATTATGGCACCATTTTGATTGTTATAACACTGTTATAATTATTATGGCACCATTTTGATTGTTATGGCACCATTTTGATTATTATGACACCATTTTGATTATTATCAGCACCATTTAGATTATTATCAAAACCATTTTGATTGTGACACAATTTTGATTATTATCAAAATTGTTCTAATTATTATGACACACAAGTTATGTTCCATTCAGCTTAAAAATGAACGTTAATTTTGATAGTTTTTATGCCGGAAATTTGAAAATTCACCAATTCTAAAGCCAAGTCTCCTTAAATGAAAAGATTTAGTCCAACAACGATATTATTGTGGTTTTTTCTACTAAAAATATTTCCAGTATTCATATTTCACGTGATTCAGTTGAAATTTTTCATAAAGCCAAAAAATTTTATTTGTGATAATTCATATCATCCATGTTTTAAAAATTTTCTTTTTGCATTTGAGCAAATTGTCAAGAATTTAACTTTTCTGGATATTTTCAGTGTTCTGGCTAACTAATGTTATCAAATGTTTTTTTAAATTTGCTCTCACAATAACAATTTAAAGGTAGATAGACTGACTTTTTGCTCCAAATGATTTTCTAGAGTCCCAGTAAAGTTCTAGTTTTAAGCTTCGTTGGTTAATTAGTCGTTTATTTTTGTCGCTAGTGTTTTTCTGATCTATCAAAATGTTCAATATTCCAGATCTTGTAAATGACAAAGCTTGGGGAAAAAGTAAGAGAGCGTACTATGATGCAGATGTTGACGATGATGATATTTATGGTAAATATTATATTTTATAAATGAAAATTTATATTTTGTATTTATCATTAAGAAATGAGATCTTTCTTTATGTATAAATGATAAACTTTAATATTGATGATATTAATTTTTTCAAAAACTATTTTAAGAGACATTTAAGGGTTATCTAGACACAATAATTTTAAATGTTGTTGGTGTAACTGGTGCCTTTGCTTCACTTCTCTAATATGTCCACAAGTGTTTGATTCTGTGGTTTCTTTTAAAAAAATGTTATGGTGGTCTCCAAAATTGTGCTGTTTACATTTATCTGTGTTACTTGATTTAAACCTCCAAGCTTTAATCTGCATTTATTTCATAGCCCATGAAATATTTTGGGGTTTTAATATCCACTTGGTATGCCCATGATGTGGTTTGGGTGTTTGTTTACTTCTGAACTCTGCCAATATTGAAATGTTCATATATTATAAAAATAAGAAATGTTTATTGAAAAATAATTAATAATAAAACAAAGAGTTTGTAAAAATTTAAATGCTCTCATATTCTAATTTCATTTATCAGCTTGAGTTGGATTATTACGTAATATACTTCAACACATTTTTACCATGAGCACATGGGCTACAGATAGGGTTGTTTTCAACTTTGAGCACTTGTTCGCTAGTTTGTAAAGTTTCTTTTAAAAGTTGTTAGATTGTTTCTATTTTACAATGAAGTCGTCATTGCTGGTTTTCTATTTTTTTTAAAACATTATTGTGATTGCTATATTTTACAAGGAAGAGTTATCATTTTGCCCTAATGGACTTCAAAAGTCTATCAGTAATAAAATATTCATTATTTTAGTCAAAGAAGTTTGAAAATACTACTGTCAATGTCACTATTCAAACCTAAAAATTATATAGAGATGTTCCAAATTTAATAATTTTAGCAAGCGGTGATGAAGAAGCTGATTTGGCAGCCGCGGAGGAAGAACAAGAGGCAATGTCAATTCAAAAGAGAATGGCTGATCGCTTGGATGCTAATGATTTCTATACTGTGGCTACAGATGAGGTACGGATGAATTTACTCTTTTTTTTTGTTTCTGAAAGTGATTTGGAAAAATATTGCTTATATATATTTTCGATATTAAAAACAAAAACAAACAAACAAAGGAAAAGAAGCTAAATTATCATTGCAAAGATAAATTCGCAGACGATCGTGTTGTGATCGTGTTGTGGTTAAAAATAATGGTAATACTGTTTAATGTTTTAAACATTTTTTTATTATTATCTTCAAATCTGTTATTTTAAAAGTTGTTTGACAAGAGTTGTATTGGAGATGTAATGTTGAAATAAGTTAGAACTTGAAATGCACCTGCTTGTAATGCAAATAGCTGCAGCTATTTTTTCAAGTAGTTAACCACCTCCAAGTTGAAGAAATCATCAAATAATCAGTAAATGAATGAGAATTTAGTAAACAAGATTTCTAAGCAAAATTGAGAGTAATTGATTTAATGAAAATTACATCAAATTTTTAAAAATGTGAATAAAAGCAATGTAAAAGCTAAAAAAAATTCATAACAATTGAAAAAGAATAAAAATAGATACGTGGAATTACTTCATTTATTTCTTTAGATAAATTATTGAATTTGTTTTTTACCCTTGTAGGTCTTAAATAAAGGTATTAGCAGGTTTTTATTTAACAAACAAGATTTAGACGTTGAATGAATGAATGAGACATTGATACTTCGAACCTTTTATTCTTCCCTCATTCTTCCATCAACTGATGTTGTCGCAAATAACTATCAACTTTTATTTTTCCCTCAAACATGGTATTTTTTCCCAAATCCCTAGTCACTGTGGTCCTTCCCTATACCATGTGATTTTACCCCAAATCCCTAGTCACCGTGGTCCTTCCCTACGCCATGCGATTTTACCATGAATTAGTAGTAACTTTCATTTTTTATTCCACATTTTTATAAAGTTACTAATCATTGGCATTTTTCCTCAAATGTTCAGTTTTTTCAAATCGCTGTTTAATTAATTATTCAGTTATCATATGATTAATAAGAGTCATTCAATTACGCGATTCTGTCACTAATCACAGTTATTTTGTATTTTAAAACTTTTTTTTTTTTTGTCTCAAATCAATTTTTGTTTTTGGCTTTGCCTTGAATTGCAGGTATTATTTATCATTCACAGTTTCCGAATTATTTAGGGAAAGACAGATGAAGTAGAGGAATCAGAGGTATATCTTTATTAAATTTTTGGTGTTTAAATAAGGTGAGCTCCACGCTTGTTGCCACAGTGAACACGATGGAGATATTTACCAAAACATATCAGTATTTAACATAAAATATAAATAGACTGTGTAATGTTAATATTAATATAAATAGATCGTGTAATATTAATATTGTTATGGACTTAGAAGCCAAATACTTCAATGAGCAACAGGGTTAATTTGTGTTTCAACAAGATTAGGCTTGGAATATAATAGAAATTTCTCATCCTCATCATCATTGTCATCATCATCATTGTCATCATCTCATCATTATCATCATCGTCGTCGCCATCAAAGTAAAATTTTTCATGTTTTTTAAGCTTGGCTTTTATACCCTGGCTAATGACTTAAGTGCTTTTGAATTATTGTTTAGGATGAACTGGTTGTTACAGATTATTCAAAACTTACAAAACGTGAAAAACTAGAGGTAAATATTACTGTGTTTGACATTTTTCCTTTTTTTGCCCGACCATATATGATATTTTTTAATGTTATTTAAAACATACATAAATTTTTTCTGGTAAACAAGAAGGTATTATATATTATGTAGGTATTAGTTAGGAGATTAATTTAATCATCTACCAGACTTGATTCAAGTCCTTACTGTTTATATCCTGTAATGAAGAAGTAGTCCATAATGTGTTGCATGTCCTGTTTACTGTGTAAATAGATCTGCATCATCAATGTATAAAACTCATATATTAGTTGAGTGGTTGTAAGGGTATTAGCATTACGTCTATTTATCTTTTCAGTCTAAACCATGCTAGCATGGAAAGTTATATAAAAAAAAGGTCTACTTATTATTAACTCTTTGCCATTGACAAACACTAAAAATCATATCAATTTTAGCAAGCCTTGCTCAAGGTTCACAAAAGAAGGGAAAATGAAGTAATGGAGAATCTCACCTGATCTCAAGTAAAATCCAAAATTCTATTTACTTTTTTGAACCCTATCATATCAAACGCATATTATACAACCTTTTCGAAATCTGGTATCCTATTATCTTCAAGAAAAAAAACTTCTTAAAATTCACACCACAAATGATTAAATTTGCTTTCCATTAAATTTCCACAAAAAAAATGGATAATTGTAAAAAAATTTTTGGTTTCACAAAATTTAATCGATGTTCAATATATTTCACAATTTAAATCTACGAATAATCCCTGCGGAATTATTTTCAATCCTACTGAAAAGCTATATAAACTCTAGAAAATTATTGGTAATTTGCCAGGCTGTTAGCCATGATCAAAATTCATGCAGAGATTTGTCATGTTTTGGAATTCTTACCCCCTGGCCTTCCCAGGCAAAGCCACCATGGTACAACAATAAAAGCTTAAATAACAATATTATGCACACCAGGGATTTCTTCACAATTGTAATTGTAAATACTTCAGTGTGATTAGTTTAATTATGACATAAATGGTTGTCTAGACAGAGAACCACTTTTCATTCATTAAAGAACAAAAAACATTGTTTACAAAATTAAAATTACTATGAATCTAATTACTGTGAATATAATAACTTTCTTCCCACTCAATTCACTTAATCCTAGACATATCGGAAACAAATGGCAAAAGAGAGGATCTCCAGAACACTGCATAATGACTGCATAATTGTGTAAAAATTTTAACATCTGTGTTTTAACCACGTTAATAGTTAGTTACTTTCTCCACTAAAAAAAAAACATGAAGGCAGCTGTGGATTACAAAAAGACAGCACTGTTCACTATAAAATGCCAGTGTTATATTTATGTTGTTTCATTTAAACACAATTACGCTTATGCAAGGTGAATACAAGTTTTGTAGAGGAAACTCACTGTCTGCTAATTAAGTTGTATTTAGCAAAAACAGAGTAGCGGGTATTCTGTAAAACAATAAACTGCGTGATTGTTATATTGAAAGAAAAAATAGCAAGAGATTATAATGCTCGGATGATATTTTATGAACAATGATATAATGAAACACAAGAAATTCTCTGAAACGAAATTTTCAAAATGAATATTTATAATTTGATTCTTATATTAGGCTTTTTCTGTAACAAAATGCTCTAAAACCTACAGAGCCATCTGGTGATTCTGTTTCGTGGATTAAAATCATTTTTTGCTAACTCATCAATTATTTCTTGGGTTTTGCTTCAAATACATCTGGGACCATTAAAAGTGTCGCAATGTTTTTACTTGAGGTAGCTTGTATGAAAAGGCCTGGTGCTTCTCCTTTTCTTTTTAACCTTTATAAAATGTCAAACAGACTCATTTATGTGCTGTCCAGTGTGTAGTACTCGAGCAGATATGTACAAATATCAAGTTCACCATAATTCTCAGCAGATTCTTGCAACAAATACATTACCAATGTGCGATTTTTGAAAAACTTCCAAAGGTTTAGTAAATGCAAATCTACTTCCACTTAAAACACAATTTGAGACACTGTTTAGCACAACCAACCCATACACATGGGCACCGCAACTTCTATATTAACCTTTAACCCTCCTTTTTTACCTGAATTAACATTTATTGTATCAACAGGCATATTAAGAATTTTTAAAACGAACATTTATATTTTGAAAGAAACATTTGAATTTTTTGGAGGACAGTAGGAGCAGCAAAGGGACTGGTGCCAACAAGTTTACTCAATGGAATAATAAAATAATAATCTGATAAAGTGCTCCTTTATTATTCTGTTTTATTCGAACGTGGCCTAAATAGCAAACTGTTCAATCGAGTTAATGTTGAAAGTCTTATCAGAGAAGAAAGAAAAATGTCCTTTTCTTGAGTAAAGGTATTTTTAGATGTTCATAAATAAGATTTATATACTTCGCAACATATTCTGGAGGCATGTATGTTGCATTTGCCGGACCAGACAAATGGTGCTTTTATATCTCTTTTGATCCGCATCTTGAGAAATTGTGTGTATGTCCCCTGTTTTTAATCACAGGTAAATAAGTAGTTCTGTTAAAGGATTTGACAATAAAACGCGATTTCTTTGTTTGCATTGTTTCTTTAGCAAGACTATTATTAGCATACAACGTTACCTATACATTAGTGTTTCTCTTTGAAAGTTCATCAAAGACTTTCTTATTCTTTAAAACTGTTATATGTCGATTTGTAATTAAATGATTGTTTGCAAGCTCAATTGGGTGATCTGAAAATTTCTCTTGGACTTCATTAAAGGCAGAATTATTTTTTTAACTTGGAGCAAATGAGCTGCGTATTTTCAAAACCTTGCTTTCATGAAGAATAAAAGAAATCGAGAAACAAATTTTTTTTAAATTAATTAATTGATGCTTACATTTAAACTGATCGTAATGGAATTTGAAAAGATAATTGAACAAGTAGATGGGCTTTCTCCTGACTGATGTTGCGATTGCCGTTTGTATAGCGAGACTGACAAAATCAAATTGCAATTGAATGAATAGAAACGGAATAGAAAACAAATAAATCAACAAATGTTTAGTTAGTGCTGTTACATATATTATTTCCAATATATACTGAGTAATAACTAGATATCTATTTAATATTTTCTATTTAGTTTTATTTTTCACTTCCAATTGGGAATTTTGACTCGATTAGGAATACCACATTATACACGGTGCTATCGGGCTGGCTAACACCCTTTTTGCCTGAAGACGGGAACAGGTTGTCTCCCAAAACAGAGCCAGAATAAATATTTTGCTCATGTTTTTTGGTTATCATTTATCTGTTAAAATGACTGAGTTGAGAAATCAAAAATAAATCATATTTCATGTTAATTATATGTTAATATATGCTCATACATGTTTATAATGTTGTCTTTAGATCCTATCAAAGCAATCTCCAGAACTTCTTCCTTTGCTGGCAGAGTACAAAGATAGGGTAATGTTTTCTCTTGATCATTTTATATCTAGTGTTGGTAAAAATTCCTGTTGATTTTTTTTTTTTTTTTTGGTAAATATGGTTAAATAATAGGGTAAAAAAATATTTTTTTGTCTGCAGAAAAAGTCTTCTATGGTCTGCAGAAACTGTTATCTGGCAAAGTCAATAACTAACAGTTATTAAGTCAGAAGATAGATTATCTAAAAGAGGGGCAAACAATTTTTATGATGTTTGGCTGCATAAGCTTGTAAAAACACTTTTGATGGCAAGTAGCTGTTGAGTTACGCTGTTGTTAGAAATTACTATTCACTTCAAAACACCAATGATCGTCGTATTCTTTTTTTATGCATAGGTAAATATTTTTGGCTTAATTTTGAAGAAAACTATTTTTCATTGAAAGTTACAGAGTCTGGAGCTTTGATGTTTTTTGCGACGCGAGAAAAAAACATTTAATTTCATCAGGCAAAAGCTGGGGAAAAGCATTATTTTGCCTGTGAACTTGTAAAGTTTATTAGACAGTGTGGCCACTATTTACTATATAAGATGAAGCAGGGAATTGTAAAAATGCAATAGAATTATTTTATAGAATACATTTCATTGATTATGAAAATCTTTTATGAGATTGCTTTTCATATTTTCTGTGAGAAAGAAATTTAATAAAAATTTTGAAGACCTTCTAAGGTTTAATGATTACAAAGTTAGTTTGATGATGGTCAGTTTGTAAAACAGTGTGAACAAACGCTTAATTCTTATTACAGTCAGTTTGTAAAACAGTGTGAACAAACCCTTAATTCTTACCACAATCAGTTTGTAAATCTGAGGAGTTTAAAATCTTTGCTCTGTTATTTAAGTATGGAGTTTAAATTGACTTTTACACCCTCTTTAATGCTCTTTAATGTGCTAAAAAACCATAAAACCAAGATCACGTCACTGATTTTTTGAAATTTAAGGAAAGCCTAAAGGATTTGTTTGAAGCAATTTATAAAATTATTTTTTAGCTCATGGAATTAAAAGATGTTTACCATCCATTGTTGTTAATGTCACAAAAGGGACTTATCCCTTCAAAAGAGGTACCGTATTAAATGATTTAACTACTTTGGGCATGTTTTAATAAGATAAATTTTGTTATAGTTTTATACTAGTTTCTTTTACTAGAAGCAATAAATATTTACATTTAACTCATCATAAATTCTTTACTTT
This sequence comes from Euphysa ruthae, assembly GCA_035046665.1. Lineage (NCBI taxonomy): Eukaryota > Metazoa > Cnidaria > Hydrozoa > Anthoathecata > Corymorphidae > Euphysa > Euphysa ruthae. The sequence goes on along the minus strand of JAUZNK010024911.1, from coordinate 8,871 downwards.
TAAGCAAAATATCTGTCAAATTATTTTCATTATCACAATTCTAAAACTAAATTGCGTATGTGTTATTTTTTTGTGTTGATTTAAATCAATTTTCATCGTTATTATCAGCTTAGGCTCTATTAAAATTATTTTGGTTTTTATCTAAAATAAATATAACTGCTTTGTTTTTATTTTAGCGAATGAAGAATAAAGTTTTTTCATCATAAAACTAGAAATAAAATTTTTAAAACTAAATATTAAACTAAATAATAAACTAAATAATAGAAAAAAATTTAGATGATTCAAAACTTCGTTTGGATTGATGACTGAGATAGCAGGAAAAAGCTAAGCTGGGTGTTGAGAGTAAAACGTCGCAATAAAAGGAGCTTATTGTTGAAACTGGAACTTAAAAGTCAAACTTAAAATTAATTTTTTCAATCATTTGAATAATACCTTTTTGCGTTGGGTGTAAATTTTAAAAATTTGCAAAAACAAAAAAAAAAAGATGATGAATGAATGAATGATGAATTTCGTATACTCTTCCCGATATCTGGTTACCAACAATATAAATATTCCTTGTCAGTCCACAAAAGTCTACATCCGTATTACTGCGTCACTAATAAACTAATTAACACCTTTCAAAAACACTTGATTTCGAGCCTACGATATTCCTATAAAAACCTTAAAATTTTTAATTGTAACTAGCCTGATGATAGGAGCAGCGTGACTCCTGAAACGTCGCTCAATAAAGTTTTATAACTCATGACATGCGTTTTATATCTTTTTAATTATTAATGCCTGAGTTGACAAACACAAATATTTTTGAAACTCTTTATCTAGTTTATCTTTTGCTTTTAGGGAAAGTTATTTATTCAGACTAAACACCAGCTTCTGGCAAAGTGAGTAGGCCATTTGTTTTTTGTAACTAAGCCTTGTGTATTTCAGATAATTTTAAACAGCTTTTTCATAAGTGTAGTGAAAATCCTCCGATTTTGCAGTCAAAGTAATTCCCTAAAGTTCTTGCCTCATGTGAAATTTGATTTTTGCTTAGAGTGGGATTTCAATAACAACGGTTGAAGCTCAGCTTTGTAGCGGATTTCTTCTTGTCTTTTCTCGTGGAAATGTTGAAGTCAATAACAATAATCTATGAGCAATAACTATATTATTTTATTTTGTCTTTTTATTCCTTTCAGCTACTGTGTAAATATTACATTTTACCTGGCATTGAAATCTGGAAAGACACCTACCAAAGGACATCCGATATTTGATACACTCATTGAATACAGGGAAGTAAGTGCTGCATATTTTTAACCGTTGACTGAATTTAACCATTTATTCCACAAGTAAACACTAAGATTTGGTTTTAGGATTAAACTTTGGAATGTTATTGGTGTAACATTGCTTTGACTGGTTAATCATTAACTCTCTAGCAATCGTCTTGTTAAAGTGTATTTTTTTATAAAGTGTCGATATTGATATTGTTTCTTAGTCAAAACAACAACGAGAAATTCCATGGGAACTTCACTGGCTATTGGGTTAAAAGATAAAACTAAAGTGTAATCTAATAAATTACATTGTCATTATCAAATTCAATTTACAGTAGATTTAAGCATATTTTTTCCAAAACTTACTGCATATGTATAAAGATCGGAAAACATGTTTTTAAAATGCAGATGTTTAATTTCCTTCATAAAAGGTTTCACTGAGTGTTTTCAAAACTTAAATTTTTGTAGTTATTTGATGGATCCTTGTATTTCCATAGTTACTAACTCAGTTGTCTCCTATGGAAGAAACGTTAGGTGCACAAATTGAAATTCTACTATCTCGTTACAAATCTGGCGATTGGAAGACCATGAAATCAGGTGGATATATATTTATATATATATATATTTATATATATATTTATATTTATATATATATATATGTATTTATATATATATTTTTTTTACTATTATATTGATCTTTGTAAAGATTTTTTTGGATCATGAGAACTTTAGGGTATTTTGCATAGATTTAGCTTCATTTATGATAAAATTTTCTGTTTTATTTAGATAAAAGAAAATGAATGACATCAACACACATATGTGTTGTTGTCATTTCAAATGCATTGTGTTGACTGATTTTTTGTATTGAAATTTTATCTCGTCATTTCACAAAAAGCTAAAAATTTAATTTTTATAATGATAAGCATTTTTTGCTCTAGTATCATTTCAAAAAACTCAAAGAGTAAAAAGAGGAATAAATCAAGGCGTGTCTTTCTTTTTCATCTGAAATAAAACCACATTTTAAAAGACCTACTTGTATACCTTCTGAGGTGAGGAAATTATTTTTTTCTTGTTATTTCCCTGAGCAATTATTCTATTGTTTTGGCAAAGAAAAGCCAAGTTTCAAAATTATTAAAAAATTTCAAAATATCACAATGATAAAATTTTCAAACTTATTTTTTGCCAAATCTGACCCTGGGTTTTAGTGACAAGTTAAACCCGCACGAGAAGTTAAAATAATTACTTCAAAAATCCTTATGGGTTCTAAAACCTTTTTTTTTTTGGGTCGATTACATTTTGATTATCGTTTCTGATTTTGTAAGGTTTTAAACAAGCTATTTTTTTAGAGAGTTATGTAGAATATATTTGCTACAAGCATACAGTGTTTATTGCACATGCGTTTTTAAATCACCAATTTTGTGGCTTCAGCAAACATAATGTGGATGTAATAATGTGATTACGGCTTTATAATATAATATGGACTATAATATCTAGAATTACTAAAAGTTTTGTTTTAGTTTATGAACAAAAATAAAATGTATTGGTTGTTGTGATGCTTCCAAGTTTTTGATGAAAAACCAGTTTACGATTGTAGTTTATCACGCAATTGCTTTTACTATCCATAAAAAACTTTTGATAACCTCGCTTGCTTAATCTGAACTCATGTATATAAGTTAATTTATTATTTTTTGTATATAAAAAGTATAAGACCCAGCAGGCAGGCAAGGTTGCTTATAAGCTATATTGTATAAACCTACGGTTTTATGACATTTGTTCTTCTCCCAACCTTCACCCAGATCTTTCTGCTAAAAAGATATACAAATAAGTTAAACATAACAGTTTTTATGTTTCAAATATATCCTTATTCATAAAGAAACTGAAAACAAGGATTGAGGTCAAAGATTCATCCTGAGCGGAAGACACTTTATTATTTAAAAAAATAACATAGACGCTTTTATTTTAAAAGGAGTTTTTATAAAATGTGATAGGACATGTTTTAAATCTCGTCCATTATTAAAAACCTGGCTTATTGGAGTAAAAGAGTCTCTGAGACGCTAACAGCTTCCCTCATCTATATTTAGAGAACAAAAGGAGAGATTGTGTCAGATGAAATGAAACACACTTATTATAGATGGTCCTTTAGTGGTTTTCTGACTATTCAAGATATAGTACAATATAGTACATGACAAAGAATAATTATTTCTACTCAGAGTAGGCTTTTTTTATGGATCATACCACTAGACTAAACTATCTGGTAAAACTCCAAAAAGGTTCTTGTGTGTTATGTTGAGCAATTGATCTTTTTGATGTATTGGAAATATTATGTAGAAGCTAATGGTGAAAGTGTGCTCTATTTTAATCAAGCAATGCTATATTTTTATTTAGATAATGGGAAATTTAAAGAAGAACAAAAAACAAAGGTACTAATTTTAGTTTTTCATAGCTCAGCACCTTTTGTTATTGTTGAGGAAATTTAAACAGTATTTTAGTTCAGCCTGAAATATATGATTTTTTACATTTTCCGTGAAACTGTAGCTTGTGTGCCTGATGATTGATCACTTTAAGTTTCTAATTGATTGGTGAAGTTTTTCTTTTTATCAAAAACAAATAGTATTAAATATGGTCATTTTTTTGCTCATTAATATTATGTTTTCAAATGATGTACAAATGAATCTACAGACACGTTTTTTGCAGCTCATTATCAATGAATATAGATCAATCAGAAAGAAATGAATATTCAGCTAAGTTTTTTAATTTCAGAGCATTTACTTCACACTTAAGCCAGCCTCAAGCATTTGGTATGCCAAACAAATTTTCGGATCTTTTGTGAGAGTGCATGATAGCGGATACTTAGTGAAAATGTGTGAACAAAGAAAATCTTTTGACAAAAGCTTGTGGCTTAGTTTTGGCTTGCTCATTTAAGAATCGAGGTTTGAGCCCTGCTATGGCACTGCTTTTTTCTTCTAATTAATGCATATTGCGCGCTAAGCCTAGAAAGTCATCAAATTTGGTCTGAAAATTACATTTTTTATCTAAAAATCTGTCAGGAGGATTTATTAAATTTTTTTTTTAGGAGAATTTTGTTGAGCCCAAGCCTTAAAACCAAGAAATCTCAAAATGAAATTTCAGTTGTTTGTTTGTTGTTTTCTTTTGGTAAACCTTTATAGCTATTTTTTTTTTTAATTTCAAATAAATAATTTGTCTATTTTTTTTATTTTCACATTCTGCCAAGATTTTCTTTTATTTTAGAAAAAATTATTTTGAAATATTTTTGCGTGTCAATTATTTTAAATGTTTAGGGCACAGGCTATAAGATCCTAATCAGTTCAAAAGCCAAATTTCTTCTACAAAGAAAAATTAGGATATGAAAATCATGCGATTGACTCGAAGTCTGCAGAGTCATAAAATCTCGTAGCCTACAGAGCCATAAAATCTCGAAGCCTGCAGAGTCATAAAATCTCGAAGCCTGCATTCAAAATAGTGAATGTTAAGTTTCTGCAGAGGTTCAATTTTTTGTTTGAAAACAACTTTTTATAATTTTGTTTTTTTTTTAATAAACACATGCATAAAGTTATAGCACCATAAAGGGCGTCTTTTGACCTGATTGGCCACCTGTCAATTAGCCACCTGTCACTTGGCCACTTGCCAGTATCTTATTTTATGTCTAAATATAGCAATTTTGTATTTTTGACGCATGTGCTCATGTGCCCATCTGTTATTTTTGACCCATCTGTTAGAGTATCTAAATTTTGAAAGAGGTAAATGATTGCTTACTCTCATTCACTCACTTGCTTATTTTATTTCTGCTGAAGTTTTATATAATCTATATAACTATAAACTATACAGTTCACTACGCCTGGTGCCTAGTTCAAATAGGGGTCAAATCTTGTCTGAGCGTATGGAATTTTGTGTGTTTCTTTCCAGAAATGAAATTGAGATTCTTCTGAGATATTAAAAAGATTTATTCCTGACATTTAGTTTTTTTTTTTTTTTTTTTTCTTTATTGAAAAAATAAAAATATGCATTTTAAACTTTTACCTATCATAGATTCATATCTAGGATTTATTAGCTATTAGTTACTTGTTACCTATTTTTTTCAGGAGAAACAGACAGACTATACAAAAAGCAAAAAGGTATACTTTAATTTCAATGATTCTTTTTCTGTTTTGTTACTTTCTTTCTTCTATTTTGTTTGTTTCTTCCACTTTGCACGGTGCTCAGATAATTTCTGTCACTTGTTTCATTAACTGTTTGATATACACTAACATGAATATGTACTAACATTTACAAATTACAACCTTTTCTAGCTTCTTCTGTAAAAAGATTTTTCATAAAATACAGGACCATACTCCAGGATGATTATTAAATTTACTTTTAGGAGAATTATGTTTTCTTCCCATCACTTTCACACTAAACTAACTACAAAACAAGCTTCAAGCTAATAATTCCCTCTCCTGCTTAGGTATTTTACTGTCGTTTCAAAAAACTTTAGATTTTCTTTTTAATGTTTTGTTTTCCAACACCATTGTAAAAGCTAAAAAGTACTTATAAGCTAATTAAAGCAATTGCTAAGCAATCACAATAAAATAGATATGTTTATTATTTTAGAAAAGTAAGAAGTCATTGAATGACAAAGATGAAGATTATTTTGATATAGATCCTTTAGAGTACTACAACATGATGAAAGAACAAAGTGAAGCAGATAAACTAAAAAATCTCGTTATTTCTGGGTGAGTAAGGCCATATTATTTTTCTTAGCCCATAACATTAATGGTCTGCTGTAATAGTAACTTAGTGGTAGAACTTGTTTCACAAAGCAGTTATGTTACTAACAGTTTTATTTCAAGAGCAGGAATCTAGTTTTGAAGTCCTTCTTGAAATGCACAACAGTACCTCTATCCATATTAGCAACCTACGATTTAAATCCTGTATTTATCAAATCAATTCAGCGTTTCACAATAACAAGTTCCCTGGTGAGTTGAATTGAGCTGTGGTTTTACCTGTCTTTAAAAAAGGGTATATCTCAATTAAAATAAACTATCACCCGATTAGTATCTTGCCTATACTTCCGAAGGTCTTTGAAAAAGTCGTTTTTGAAAAGGTAAACAACTTTTTTAAAGATCGTTTTTCAAACAGACTTTGTGGTTTTCGCAAAGGTTTTTCTACTCAAATTGCGTTATAAAATCTTTTGTGAAAGTGGCAAAGTTGCTTGGACAACAAGGGGATAATAGATACAAGTCTTAATGATTCTAAGGTGCATCCAACATGACCTGCTGCTAACCAAGTTTGAGGCCTATGGTTTCTCAAAGATTAGTTTACTTTTTAAGAAGAGCTATCTGAAAGGAGTTAAACAGAGAGTAAAGATAACCTCTATATTTAGTAAGTGGCTTGAGGTAAATTCTGGAGTTCCTCAAGACTCGATTTTAGGTTTTAATCTATTTAAAATTTTCATAAACGATTTTTTCTTTTCCTCAAAAAAACTGAAGTATGCAGTTTTGCAGATGATAACACGGTATATGCAACACAACTGTTCAATAGTCAGATTGTTGCCAAAAGCGAGATAGAACTCTTAGGTGTAGTAATTAATAACTAACTGTCTTTTTCCAGTCATATTTTTAGTATTTGTAAAATCGCAAACCAGAAACTGTGTGCCATTATACGTCTAAGAAACTCCTTGTCATTATCTCAGTCAAGGCTGTTAGTTTATGCCCATGTCTTCTCATATTTTTCAGACTGCCCTCTGATCTGATTGTTTTGTTCCAAAACGGAAATGAATCTTATAAGCAGAATTCAAAAGAGGGCAAAGCACTAACAACAATCTGTAACAACTTTTAGATCTTGACAAATTGTTAACTATTGACAACAGTTGTAGTGTGCACACAAGGCGTTTGCAGTTACTAATGTCTGAAATATATAAGTATACATTCATCATACAAATCCTAAACTAGTTAAAGATCTTTTCTCATTGTAACAAGTTCCTTATAACCTTAGAAGTAATTTTATATTATATCTTCCTCCCACATTTTCAAAAACTTATGGAAAAAATTCATTCCAGTTTAAAGGTAGTCTTATTTGGAACATGCTTCCAAATTCTATTAAAACTGAATGAAGGGTTGGAAAGGTAAAGTTTGTTCATGTAAGTGTTGCATGTAATTTTATGTGTTTTGTATTTCTTGCTTTTCATTTTTTAAATTTTGTTGGAATGTATTAGTATCTACGAATAGTTTAAATTATTATATTTGTTTATAGCTATGTTATTATTCAATGATAAATGTTATTATTCAATGGTAAATGTTATTATTCAATGGTAAATAAATAAATTGAATTGAATTGAAAAATCTTTTTTTGCTTAAAATTACTTCATATAAATCTTTGAGCACAGAAACCTCTAATCCTACCAGAAATTACTTCCCAATCCAACCAAAGGTACATATATAGTATTGATTTAATTGAAATACTGCCTAGCTTAACAATTAGATACAAGGTTATCACTCCTATCTTTATAGTCTAAAGATAGCAAGTCCGGATTGCATTGCAGTGGGTAGAATGGAATTATAACACTCATTTCTTTCTTAGAGAAAATGATGAAGGTGAAGATGAACTCGATGAAGATGGAAAAAGAAAGATTACATATGAGGTCAATATTTATATTTTTGGATATTTTAACTAAAATTTATTTTGAGCTCAATTCTTAACTTTAAATGGAGCATTTTGTGTATACGATTGAATGTTCTTAAAATATATTTGTGTAGATTGCCACATTTTTCCTAGGGAAATTTCATTTGCCAATAAATATTTTATTTTCTCTTTGTAATTGTTATACTCCAGACAAAGCGGACATAAATTTCTTCAGTATACACTTTTTTTTGAAATTTTGAAAAGTTGTTAGGTCTTCAGTATAGAAAAGTGACAATTTCAGATTTTTGAAAAAAAAAAGATTTGTTTATGGTACTAATCGAAATATGGCCATTTCAGACATAAAATTAACAATTTTTAAGTATTTTCAAAATCCGCTTATGGCTTTAAATTTAAAAAACACATTTTATCCTCGCCTCACAAAATTCCCGTTTGCTGGACCTGGTTCCTAAATTCTTGTTTCCTGGACCTGGTTCCTAAATTCTTGTTTCCCGTACATGGTTGCTAAATTCTTGTTTCCCGTACATGGTTCTTAAATTCTTGTTTCCCTTACCTGGCTCCTAAATTCTCTTTTCCTTTACCTGGATTCCCAAATTGTATTAAATGACATTTTTTTCTGATTCTGCTGAAATTTTGTTTTTGGTTTGAAAACGTTTTATAGCTAAAAAAACGTATAACTAAAAAAACGTCATATAACTAAAAAAACATCTTGTCAGTAAAAAAGCGTTGTATAATTAAAAAAACTTCGTATAATTAAAAAAACGTCATTTAACTAAAAAAACATCTTGTCAGTAAAAAAGCGTTGTATAATTAAAAAAACGTTGTATAATTAAAAAAACATCTTGTCAGTAAAAAAGCGTTGTATAATTAAAAAAACGTTGTATAACTAAAAAAACGTCATATAACTAAAAAAACATCTTGTCAGTAAAAAAGCGTTGTATAATTAAAAAAACGTTGTATAACTAAAAAAACGTCATATAACTAAAAAAAC
>JAUZNK010024900.1:0-19927 GCA_035046665.1 Euphysa ruthae | reverse complement strand
TATATATATATATTGCAGTAACAAACAATTTTTCTAAAATTATAATTGTTTTACTGAAAAAATAAGAAAATAAGAAAGACATTTATTTTATATTAAAACAAAAATTGATACATAAAATTTATTGAAGTTCCAAAATCAAAATTTCCCAATGAAATTTGTAGTATCATTGCAAGTAAAAGTATAGAAATTTTGCTAGAATATTAACAAATCAAAATCGGGATATTTGTATAATGTAAAGGAGACTTTACAATGATATTGCAAATATTATAATGATGATCAAATGTATTACATCAGAAATATGATTTTCTAATATCTTGAAAATTAAAAAAAAAGAAAAAACTTTAGAACTGCACAGCAGTTAAAGAAAGTTTCTGCAGGTCCTCTAATTGCTTTCGGGTATATATATATAATATATATATATATATATTGATGCCTGCATAAAAAATGATGACATAACGTTATAGAAAATTAATTTGTAAGTTCAACGATGGTTTTTGACATAAACTGAAAAAAAAATAATTAAAAAAGGTCTGGCTTTAATATTATTTCCAATATTTCTTATTTTATATTATCTCTCAAGTATTTTTATTACTGGAATAAATTTGAATTAAAAAAAAAAAAAAAAAAATCTGTTTATAACAAATTTAAAGCAATTCTAATATTTTGCTCTGTTTGCAAAATATTTGCTACAAAAATAATATTTATTTATAAATATAAACAGTTGACCAACATGTTTTGTTTACAAACAACAAAATGTTAATTTTCCATGATGCGTTACCACTCTAACGAAATATTATTCCAAATTACTTGAAAATTTCAAGCTTTTTTAAATTTTTTTCCTGAAGAATTCACATTATGAAGCAAAAAGCTACAAAGTCTAAATCATAACTATTGTTATAAGAAATCCTATCCCAAAAGATGCAAGTAAATTTGTTTAAATTCCAACGCTGTAAAACGGATGGATAAAACAACCCTTCTCCCTCCCCACAAATGCATATATTTTTTATGTAAACAGTTGCTGCTGAACTATTTTATCTGTTACCTACGCTACTTATGTTAACTTGCTGTTAATGTGAGTATTCTCTACTGATGTGAAAACTATTTTATTTAGAAAATCAAGCAAAACTATTACCGAACTCGTGATTCTTTTGTCCAGGATGTCACATATATTCATTCTAATTGTGTTCTTTATAATGGTAAGTTTTAAATTTTGAGCAGCAACATACTTTCCTTTTATCCAGGATGTCACATATATTCATTCTAACTGTGTTCTTTATAATGGTAAGTTTTAAATTTTGAACAGCAACATACTTTCTTTTTGTCCAGGATGTCACATATATTCATTCTAACTGTGTTCTTTATAATGGTAAGTTTTAATTATAATGGTAAGTTTTAAATTTTGAACAGCAGCATACTTTCCTTTTTGTCCAGGATGTCACATATATTCATTCTGATTATTTTCTTTAAAGTTTTTACATTTTTATATTTTATTCATTGGTTGATCAGACCCTAGCAAAGCCACTCATGTCTTTCTGTTTCTCCATTTGTTTATATTTTTGAAGAAAAAAATCTCAATACCCATATTTGAACCAAAAGTTCCATTTTCTAATAAATTGCTTATGTTTTTTGGAATCATGGTGAAACTTCATCATATGGTATTAGGTCCAAAAGTGGGCATTTCAGTCCAGTAGATTTTCAAATACAATGAAGCTCAATATTAGGACATGAGAGGAAAAGACTCAGTGAATTCCTAAAGAATGTAAATGTTGCCATGTTAGCAAGCTAAAGTTTTAAGTAATGCATAATAAAATTATTGCTGATCAAAATTACCAAATTTTTTTTTTTAAATTATCATTAGTTTTTTTTTTAATTTTATAAAAACATGCTTACATGAAAATTTAAATAAAATAAAGTGAATATTTTTACCCAATATCACTGCCGGTTTAAAAGCCATGTTTTTAAGGCGCAGGTCCAAAATTAGTAAAATTTGATTAAAAAATGATATTATTTTAGTTTTGTATGTTTGAAAGTGTTATTCGTGAAAATTAATGTACTTTTCTTTAAAAAAAAAATGTTTGGTCTGAGAGAGAGAAGTAAATCAAAAGAGGTCAAAAATTCTCCTTATTGTTTTTTATAAATGGAAATAAATTTGAGTTATAAAGAAACTTAATGTTGTTATTTACTAATGATAAAATCTGGATTAAATAAAATATTAAATGTAATATTGAAGATATTAAAGTGCAAGGAAACCTTGAAATTTTACGAATTTTATTTTTCTTTACATTTTTTTAAATAGTGAGGTTTTAATTATATGAAATGAGAGTAAAAATTACAGTTTGAATGACGTCATAAAAATGACATATTTACACTTCATTTCTTGTAATAATTTTCATGATATTGTATTCTATGCGTATTTGAAAGTTTTTCCATTGAAATATTTAAATAACCATGTTTAACCACGTCATGTTTGGGTATTGTCTGAGTTAAATTATTGCTAGAAGATTTTGTAACAAAGATTCGAGAAATGAAGATCGTCTTCATACGATTTTAAAATATAAAAGGAGCACTTTATCTTTTTTGTCTTTGATATTTGCATATATTTTATATTTGTATTATGTTAAATTTTATTGCTTGAATTTAGGTTTACACCATCCCTTAACTAAGGTCGCGGAAAGCATGGTAGAAATGGCAAACAGTGAAATAAAAAAAGTATAGATTTTTTTTAATGTCACAGTGTAAGAATTTAAGTAAATTACTTGATATGTTTTTCAAACCTATAGAAATGGTTGTTCTCTCATTATTATACCATTCTTACCTTGTTTTTTCATAAAAGAAAACTCAATAAACTTTTATTTTCCTTTTCTTCAGCGAAATTGTTTACAAAAAATATCCTAAAACGTTATGAACTTTATATTGTGTCATGGACAGGAGTAACTTATCTGTAGCGACGATATCAGTCATTAATTATGTAATTTAGACTAAGTTAGTTCTTATAATAGCATTTAAAAATTGGTTCATTCTTTTGATTTAAGTTTTTTAATGAGGCACAAAGTTGTCAATCATAAGGAAAAATGTTGCTGACCTCAAATTTTCCCAAATATGGTTATTTTGGGCCAAAAAAACAACAAAGATTTTCTCAAGATTTGTTTGTTGCTTTTTATTAATTTTGCATGAAGTCGAGGAACCATAAACTTTTTACTCAAAACATATATTATATTCAGTCTAGACTGTTTTTGGAATGAAGCAATGTATTAATGTAAGATAAATCATTCTGTTTAGAATGAAAAAGAATTAACACAAATTGAACGTGAAATAAACCCTCTACTTGATGAAGATCCACAAGTAATGTTATTAATTTATCAGCTTTTTTCATATTTGCTCATTTGCTTATTTTTTGTAAGCTTCTTGGAGCTTTTTTTTTTTTAATTCAAATGTTTACAAATGCAGGTCTGGTTACAAATATTTTACCCAGCAAACAGGAAGTGGTATTTTATGTTGGCGTACGGTAAATTCCATATGCAATTAGCTCTATTTCTATACATTTTAATTTTTGACTGAAACAATATTTTGAAGACTTCAAACACAAAATCTAATACACGCTTTATGATTTCAACATTAAACAAAAAATTCTGTGTTTTTCTGTTCTGATTATATTTTTGTTTTTGTAGGTAAATATTGTAACTTTTCTTAAAGATTCCTTGAATCAGCTAAAATAGACGAAATTGAAATTTTACCTTTTTTTAAAATATCTTTTTCCAATGAAATGAAAAGAGCTGAAATGAGTTCAAATATTATAGGTATAATCAAGCGGTTTTTAATCCTGAAAGAATATTTTCTTAAGCAAGCCCTTATAAAATTCCATTATTATCCTATCGCTTTTATTATTATAACGATGGAGTTTCATTGTTTCTCATTGCGCCCGCCGGTAATAATTTGAAATAGCAGAAGTATTTATTACATGTTTCAAAGAAGTTAACATGAATTTGAAGATTAAATCAAGCTTAGAGATATAGTTAACATAAATTAACGCTTAAATTAAAAACCGACAATTCTCAAGGGTTTCCTTTTGACAGTTTTTAATGGTTTTAAAATTAACTGGTCTCAAAACAAACCAACTTAATAAAACCTAGCATTTCAACAATGAGGCTCTGATTACCTGTTTTCTTTCACCACTTTGTATTGTTATAGGTTGGTTTTTCATGGATTTGTGAGACTATCTTGTCACAACTTAAATCTTTACCTGAAGTAAGTATTTATTGGAGCCATGTCACTGTGGTAGGATGTCACAGCTACATAATTTAAATGGTTTTAAACCCGCCTAGATTACTTTTGAACCTCAATAGAATTGAATTATCACCAAGTGAGAAGATGTGTGTCTCACTCCAGGTTCTCCTGCCTAGTGATTAAATGAAATTAAGCTGTTCATTATTATATGGTATATTACATATATGGCTTTTTCTTGCTGTTAAATCAAGCTGAGTAGGTTCTTAAAATATGGTTGTTAGAATATGTAGATATTAAATCAAAACCAGGACCATTTAACCAAAGCATCAATGTGCTTGGGAACTGGTCATGGCTTTTGTTGATTTATTTGTTAGAAGAATGTAATCAAAATCCTTTTCACTTGACAATGCAATGCTAATGCTCCAAGGTTATTCTATAGTCAGTTCTTATCATCTTTAAATTCTAAATGTGGGGTACTGATTTGTCTTGAAATGTGTTGTAGGGGAAATTAAGTATAAAAGTATTCATTGTTTTTGTGTTTAATTTACAGATCAGACTAAGAATTTAAATTCTTGTCTTGCAGATCTGCTCTTGCCTTAAAAGTTCTTTTCAAAGTTTGCCAATTTTAATGCAAAATTTTAAAATTGGTCGCAATACAAACCCAACAGCATCTGAACACTTAAACTATATAACGTTGGCCTGTCGCAGGTAATAAAGGAGGCTACCAATTTTTATCCAAATTTTATCCTGTCATCAATTTTTCTGCTATTTGCTAATCTAATTTAATTTTAAAAGTACTATTGGTACAATTGCTTAAAAAAACATGTCATCACCATGTAGTGTCTACTGAAATTTTTTCAAAGTATTTTTCGCTCAAATTTTCAGTTAATTCAATTGAGTATTGCTACGTTTAACTAGGCTAGAACTCTAGTGAATTTTCATGATGATAATTTAGTGATATTTTAGTTTTTTTGAAGTAATATGGTAAAATTGAGGAATAAATATTTTATAAACTGTAAGCATTATAATTTATTGCCTTACTTGTTTTTCTCCCGATCATCCGTTGGATTCACTGATAGTTTTTTTTAATAATTTGGTTATCAAGTAATTTTTTTGAAAGACTCAGTTATGTTCAAACATGAATCATTTTTTTACTTACTCAATCCAGTAGGAAATAAGTGTTCACTGTAAAAGAATTTACGTAATTTACTAACTTTAGAAAGATTTATTTTTTTAATTTTTCATTCAAAAGAAGAAATTTATCGAAAAACTCCTCCATATTATTTATAGATTATGTAATGAGTACACTTGTATATGCAGTTTGGTATTGTTTATATTTATTTCATACAAAGCTCATAAAGTATAATCTTAATCAATGAATTGACATTGGTCTACTTAACAGTTAAGTAGTCATTAACTTGGAGGTTTACTAGGACAATGATTTAATTTTCTTAGTCTTGGCCATTCCATCAACCTGTGCCGATTAAAGTTGTTCCTGATTACTATGATGTCATAAAAAGACCAGTAGATATGGGCAAAATTAAACAGGTAACTATCAAATCAAAAAATTCTACAGTTTATTTCTCTGAAATTGTTTTGTTTTTAATCCCTTTACTAGTTTATTATTTTTTCGGTGCTGAATCTAAACATACCCAAACATTGTGAGACTAAAATCAAAAAATTTAAAAATTTTCTTAAAATCATTCTATAACTTTTTCTAACATTTTGTTTGGAATAAAAGGAATAAATGCTGTCTGAAAAAAAAAATTCTATTTTTTGAGAAAAATATGTTCCGATTCTAGCAGAATTTTGTGCTGTGTTGGAAAATATTTCTGATCTTGTGATCCTCACGGCCACCTCTCAAAAGCCCACTTTTCAATCCTGGGTTTGAATATGATCATTTTTTCCCAAAAAATCTTACTTTTGAACTTTCTCAAATTTATCATAGTGATAAATTTCTTGCATATAAGCTGTTTTCAATTTACCAGACCGTTATTCTAGGCCCTATAAAGGAAAACAATTTTTGATTCTTTGAGAAAATACCAATTAAATAATGCATGAACTAAAGTTAGCTTTTGTAATAATTTTCTGGGGCTTTCTCTCAGTCTCTATAATTTAGTTTCAGAGTGGTAACTAGCACCTTCTTATCACTTGATTTTTTAATTTTTCAGCGCTGTCAAGAAAATTATTACCAAACTCGAGAAATGTTTTTAAACGATATCAACCTACTTTACTCTAATAGTCTTAGTTACAATGGTAAGATCTTCTTCATCAGAAATATGATCACTTGCCACTCAATCCGAAAATAACTTTGTATAAATTTTTCGAGAGCTTTTTTTTGTTGGTTCTTTCTTCATATTAGTGTTTAGATTTTTAAAGTGTTATTTGATACCAAAATAAGTTATCTGGCTTTCGTAGAGAAATTTTTCTTTTTCTGAGACTTTTTAGTTCGTTTTTTATAAAGTACATTTTCTCTAATAATTACTGCATGTTGGCCTGAAAGTGATCTGAAATAGGTCAAGTTTGGACTGAGAGTTACAACAAAGTTTTTTTTTTGATTGGAATTATTTTTAGTAACCTGTTATTGCTATAACAAAAAAAAAAATTTTTTTAATATTGTGTTTCTTGAATTTCTTATATTTATTTAATACATTTTTATTTAATTATATATTAATTATATATTTAATTAATATTTTTTATTTATTTAATTATTTTATTTTTAATATTTGCTAGAATCCTAAGATATAAAAAAAGAGCCTGTGCAATTTTGCAGATGCAATTTTTATCTAACCAGGTAACTAGGTAGGTAGGTTGGTAACAAAATGGTGATTGGGAAATTAATTTTAGGGATGGAGCATGCTTTCACAAAAACTGCTAACAAATTGGTACATAAATGCAAACAGATCATGCAGCAGGTATTTTCTTTATTAAGATTCTCAAAACTTCAGGTCTGGGGCATTTTAACTGGATGAGATACTACGATTTAAACTCTTTTTCTTTAGAAATGGATGGTGGGATTTAAATTCATGTTCTTGAAAATAAAAACTTTTGTTTTATTTTTTAATTAGAAAACTTAATTATGGATGAGCTTCTTTAACTTGTAGTTTTAAAGTTTAAGTATTTTTGAAGAAATGAAAATTGAATTTTAATGGAAAGAAATTTCAGGAAACTGAGAAACCTGAAGAAACGGATTTTGATTCATTGCTTAATACTGGTACTAAGGAGTGTCAGCATTTATCTCTATCATTCTGTTTTGAAATTTTTAATTTAAAATTTTTTTTAGAACCTAACATACCCAATTTAACCTTAGTATCTATTTAAAAATTTCGTTATTAAATTTTTACAATCTTAAACTTAATTCAGTTTTTAAAATTATCGATCTAAAAGACGTTAAGTTTATTACACGCTTATGTCTTGGTTTTAGGCACTTAAGGGATCATAAATTTATAAATAGTTTTCTTGACACAATAAATCCTCTTTGTAATTTTAACAATATAGAGAACGAAATTACAAACACCTCAATTATTACTATTATTTATTGCCTAAAATCTTCAAATGGCTGATCACCTAACCTGAAACTCAGATGCTTTTTTTATACTCTGTGTAAAAAAAGTAGCATCTGACTGGGCTCTGCACTTCGTTTGAAATCCAGTGACTTATGACCTTTTTTATTTTGGAAGTCAATTTATAACTGCTCTTGAATTTTGAATTTTTTTTGCAGAACGATCAAAAGATGGCGCAGTTAGAATTGGCTATCATTCATCAACCAGACTTTGACCTCACAAGTATTTCAATGTCTGAAACTAATGAAGAAGTTTTTGACTTTAATTCATATCAGGCTGATAAACATGGTATAAAGATATTTAATTATTATGATAGCTTTTATTTAACATGTTAATGTTTTCCGTATATCATAAAAATACCCTTGAATCCCCTATTCTTTTTTTTTTATTTGACTGCAAAATTAAGCTCAATTTCTTTAAACGAATTTTTATTAAGTAATCCATAAAGGTATTTATGCACCATCATATGCCTTGGCGATATGTATTTGAAAGAATTTATAGCCAATTATTTGACAGTTTATTTACCATAGATAATTTATGAGAAATTAATTATATAAAAAATTTTTGAAAAACCTGGAACAGCCAGCAAAAAATTTTAAACTTCAATGAATGCTCATCAGAGTATTCATTGAAGTTATAGGCCAGCCGTCATTTTGTCGTCTTTAATTGTACCAATAATGTGTCGGTTATTAAAAAACTGCTGTTTGTTTGATAAATTCACATCATGGAGGTTTGCCACAGGCAATAGAAAGACTTTCCTTAATTTCAAAAATATGTTTTTTAGAAGTAGAGGCAATTGCTAACCAATCAGTAGAATTTGCTTCTTGATCACAATACAGAATATGATCTAGAATTGCAATTTGCTTGTGTTGTGTTGTACACTCTGGCCTGCTTGGGAAGAGGTCATGACAAACTTACATTCTCTTAGGGAGTGTTTACATGAGATTATACTAGATTCAACTGGCCTAAGATAAAATTTTGATTGTTTAATGTTAGCTCATCAAATTTATTATCACAGTTCGATCTAAGTCTATTACTGTCTCATTTAGACAATCAATTACTTTCAAATTTCTAAAAAATCTTCTGTATGAGAAACTGGCATCACTAAACTTAGAATTAAATGCAATATCAAAGCAAAATTAATTAAGCAAAAATTTGGGAGCAATATTCTTTTGCCTAAAGAAGATGGAAATAAGTGAAGGTTGCTTTAGCTTCACTCTTAAATTTACTTCCCATTTATTTATGCAGTTGTGACAGCTGGTGATGAGGATGAATATGTTGATATAGAAGGTGAAGAATTAGCTTACAATGATGAAGATGATGGAAGGATGGAAAACACAGAGTTTGATGCTTTTCCAGGTATGAATTTCTGTATGTTTTAACTGGTTTTAGACTCCTTAAAGAAAAGTCAAATAGATCTTATTACTATTGTGTGAACTCTACTCCACATCTTGATACTTGCCCAACCTTTTTTAAGGTTAAAATCTGATATGTGCCCTGTTTCTACTTCTCTTCGATAAATAATTTTCAAATTTTGTGTGACCATTTGTGTAAGCTTGGCTAGATATTCATTGACTCACCAAAGAAATATCCAAAGAAATATTGTCTCTCATCTTAATAAAACTGCTAAAAGGGAATTTTTTGATTCGTTTGAAGTGGACACAAGCAAAAGGTCGCTTTGGGATCCATGTAAAACTTTACTATCTAGTAAAGATTATTCCCATCAGTCATCTTTTTCTCTCACTGATAATAATCTTTTAGTGTGTGGTGTTTTGTCTTATTATATTAGCCTTGATTTTATGATAATCGTTCTTTTTATTTTACGTAGTTCTTACGTAAATCTTTGCATTATTATTTTTTTTTCTTTTGGGCTGGCAAAAGCATCTTTTGACTAACTTGTGAATCTGTCAAATAATCCTAATTTTTTTTTGTACTGAGTACAAATATGGTTTTCACCAATTTTTCTCAAAGAGGGTTTTTTTTCTTTCTTTTTTTTTTGTTTAACAACCTGTTGAAAATAGTTTCTGGTGTTGGACCTGGATATTGGTGATTTTTTATGCAAAAACTACATTTTTGATTTTTCCATGAAGACCTCAGGAAACACCTTTTGGACCATTTGGTAATATTTCACCCCAATATTTCACTGTTTGAAAAACCCAATAATCAATAAATCATATAAAATCTTTTTGTTGGCATTAGCATTATATATATTTTCAAGAAATTTCCAATTTCACTAAAACTTTGTTGTTAGAAAATATTGCTTATTGTTTTTACATTTCCACCAATTTAAAAATTTTATTTAGTTTGCTTCCTGGCCCACGAATCATATAAGCTTTAGATAAAAAATTTTTTTTTTTTTTTTTTTTTTTCTGATTCTGCTGAAATTTTGGTAATACTAGAAAATGTTATTCGCTTTATTTTTGGTGTGACAGTCATCTCAAAAAATTTGAAACTGCCCCAAATTCTGCCACAATTCTCTTTTCATGAGAAAATTTTTTACTTGTCCATTGGACACTAGCGCTTGATTTTTTGAGAAACAATTTATTAATTTATAGATGGTAATTTTTAATTTATTAACAAAAATAGGTTTCAGTAAAAAATATATTTTTAAACCTCAGGAGGACCGGCTTGGAAATATTTTTCATCTGAGTTTTTTTTTTTATGGTTTCCTAATACCCTGCTGCTAGATATGCTTATTTCCGTCACTAAATTTTGTATTCCTTTGTAAGATTGGTCATTGTGTAAGAAATATGATTGCTGGTATCTACGTTTGCTTAAAGTATGTTAGGTCTTCAAATCAAGCCTTCTTTGTGGCAAATATTTATTTGATAACAGTTATTTATGTGAGTGTAAATAGAGCTCTTTGAACTATGAAAAGTATGGTTATATAGATTAAGCGGATATTTCGATTGAATACATTGTCAACCATCACCTAATATAATTTTTAAAATATTTTGTATATCTCAGAAACTAAAAACTTGATTTGTACTAAATGTTTTCTATAAAAAAAAATTTATATTAGATTACTGCACAAACGTTGAGGGCGAGGAAGTAAATGTTGAAGTTAGTGAAAAACCTGAAGAAAACATGGATCTAGGATTGCTCCTTTTACAAGACCTTCTTCATAGTGATGAAGATGAAGAAGATTCTGACGATGATATACCGTTAGACGACGGTGATGACGATATACCTTTAGATGATGGTGACGAAAATACACAACTTGATGACGCTGATGATGAAATGCGTGATGTTGAAGAAGGAAGTAATATCGATGTTGAGAACTTTGATGAAACAACAAATTACGAAGCGGACCAGGCTGATGATGACGGTAAATTACTTCTGTTTAATATGTTCAGTTTATTAAGTCAATTTTTATAATTCTTACAAAAAATTCCAAATTAACATCCCTACAAATATATCATATAACATGCAATTAGTATTTTATATTTCTTGCCACATTTCTGTATATAGCAACTCTATAAATCCATTTCCTGATAAAAAATTGCTTCCAATTATATATTGGGAGTCAAGATCTGTATAATAGATTTCCAATCACAATTAGCATTATATAACATGTATATAGTGAGTGTCAATCATTGGAACAATCTCCATCTCAGAATTCCCCATCGAAAAAATTCATCTTCAACATCCTGCAAATTTATTATTTTTTGTGTCTTTAAATGTTGGAAATATACCCAAAACCTATATCTTAGATAAAATTATTAGAGTAAGAGAAAATTTTTATGTTGCAACCCAAATGAATAGATAAAGAATTTAGCTACCCCAAGTAAGCAATAAAAGTCATAAGTTAAGGTTGGTTTTGGTTAAAGCAAAAGCATAACAAATTGATTCTCCTAAAACCTTTATTTTGTTAACTATAACTTTATCAGAAGGAGAGGGATTTAATACTAATATATAATATTGGATACCTGCAAATAAATTGATCTAGGGCTAGAAATGTTGACATGGGTGACTGAGTAGAATAGTTGAACTTTGTGTATATATTGAAAAATTAAATCAGTATTATCTCATAAGTTGAAATCCTATGAGATACCTTAGGACATTTTAAAGAATTTATATTTGCAATTTTATCACTTATTTGCAAAAATAAACTCTGCGAGATTAAGCCTTTATGGGTAGAACTGAAAAATAGTTTCTTTTTGAGTGTGCAACTTCCTTTTGAGCCTTCGATTGCGATTTTCCTCAAATAATTTCCCTTAAGGAAATTTGGCTTATCAGAAATTATGCAGTTTTTAATTCGAAAAATATCTTTTAAAAAATCGATATTTTTATAAAAAAACATATATTGACAAGTAACTCGAAAATTCTTCTTTGAAAGTTATCATCATCAAATTTTTTATAGAAAACATCACTTCGAAATTTTCATTAAAAATGCAAGCAGCATGGTTTATAAAATTTGGTATTGTTAGATTTTTCTGAATTAAAAACCTTGCTCAACGTTAAATTTTTAACTCGAAAAATTTTCTGGTGATTTTGAAAAAAAAATGTGTGAGTGAACTTTTGAATTAAAGTAATATGTTTTTTTTATAAAATATGCTTTAGAAATTTTGGAAATATTCTAAATATAATAGATAATTATTAGGATATTAGCCTCGATATACTATAAGTTAGTAAGTTATTTCAAGCGTATATAATTTTTATAATTTTTAGCTATACTATATTACTGTATTAGTATATAATACACTGGATTTTAATATATAGCAAATATTTCCTGATATAATAAGTTTTGCTCAGAAACTCAAAGATAACATAAAAAATAAATAAATTTGCTTTATGTGGGAGTCGAATTCGTTTATGTGGGAGTCGAACTCGTAATCTTTCGATCAAAGCCTTGCCAACTGAGCTATTTGTTACATGCTTTTTATCAAAATTTTGTGGTTAACATTTTCAAAATTCAAAGTTTCAAATTCAAAGCCTTGCCAACTGAGCTATTTGTTACATGTTTTTTATCAAAATTTTGTGGTTAACATTTTCTTTGGTTTATTATTATTTTTGTTGTTGCAGATTTGCCCATTGTTTAAATACGACCAATCAAAAAAGATATTGTTTAAAACCCACCACACCAATAAAAATCTTTAAAATTTCGATATCGTTACGTCAAGTTGTTTTCGGATCTGTCAAGTTGTTTATTGTTTTTTTGATGTCAGTTGGCATAGTGGCGACCAATGAAAATGCTTGATTTAAAAATGTGTAAAATACCGTAGGAAATCCGTAAGATATTTGTAAAAATAAGGAATTTAAGGCTATGGCTTTGTGTATATTTTTGGTGAATGGCCTTGAAATCCATCATTTAACAAATGAGATAGCAAGTTCAAGTACATATCTAATACAGTTTCTGTGTCATTTGGCAATGAAAGAATGTGTATTTCACGTAGCAGCAAATAGAGTCAGCTTAAGTCAGTATTTCGGCTTATAGTACCCCATCGATACCAATTAGCTACATTACTAGCGACTGAAATATCTTGCATGTATACAGTGAATCCCATTTTACAAAATCCAATTGTGATGTAAAATGGCATTACACTGTAAGATCAGCGGCAAACTTCCTTAAATGACTGCTGTTCTATATTTTCATGAATTTGGTAGTTACAAAACTACATGGGAAGAGTTTTTTTGTAAAGTTTTCGCAGGTTTGAAAGTTATCATTAGTCCAAGTTCTTATTGTATTCGGTTTGTCTCAACTTATGCGAATAAAAATTTTTTTAAGTAATAGCTTGACCGTAAAAAGCTTATTGTCTTAGTAGCATTTCAGCATAAAGTGTTAGAGTTGTTTACACTTTTAGCCAAATACATTTTGTAGTCGTTTTTAGTTTTTAGTCGTATTAATCTCAATATAAAGTATTTAATCTGTAAATATATGAATTTCTTATTGGGGTTTTAAAAAATCCATAGAGGTAATGTTTTACATTTTGATTATTCTTGTATTTTTGGCTTTCGGCTAAATGACGTTTACCTTATTGCTCGTATTATATAAGTTCAGTTAAGGTACTCGAGCTGCTGATATATATGCTATGCATTCAATTTTATCCCTTTAATGTGTAAGATAACAAAATATTTTTTTTTTTTGCTTTTGTATTGCCCTTCAACGGTAGCTTGACGGCAAAAATGCAATCGTAAACTTATTTGTCTTAAAGTGTTAGTATCAAGCTTTTGCTTTGCTAGTTAGATGTTTATCAATATTATCAATTCAAAGCATTTAACCTGTTATGTCAAATATTTCGCACTATAATAATATCTGAATATACCCAAATGTG
The DNA here is from genome assembly GCA_035046665.1 of Euphysa ruthae. NCBI lineage: Eukaryota > Metazoa > Cnidaria > Hydrozoa > Anthoathecata > Corymorphidae > Euphysa > Euphysa ruthae. Next base: position 5,865 of record JAUZNK010024900.1, on the reverse strand, counting down.
CTAAATAATTTCTAATGAGATTCCTCTTAATATTTCAAATTACTCGTGCTTTTATTGTTTTGTCTCATTAGCAATTTATGTCAATTTTTAAATATATTGTCTCACATGACGTGTTGTCGTGGTGACGGGTGATAGGGCTTGATTTTTTTTCTACATAAATTTTCATTATTTTAAAATAAATTTGAAACTTTCTAAAAAAATGGATACTTTGTGGCGTCCGTGTATGTAGAAGTTTTGAGGATTATTATTGTCGCTGAAGGTCTGTGTTTTAGGGAATTCTTGTTCTATGGGCTCATATGTTTAAATGTTGCTATTATACATGAAAAAGATGCTATGTAAATATGGTACTTTCTTGAATGCTATTTTTAATTTTTTATGGGAGTGGGCTGTAAAGAAATTGCAGTGATGTTGGACGATGCTTGTAAATTTACATAATAGTTAGTATCAAGAAACTTTTTTCATGTTATAGTTCTTGTGATATTAAAATTTCCATGTGTTGGGTGAGTTTTGCTTAGCATAAAAAGTAAAAAGTGGGATTATAGGCCCTCCTACTCTCAAATTTGACTATAATGGTGGAGGTTTTACTTGAAATCCTTAATCGTATTCTAATTGTTCATGAATCTAGGAGGGCAATAAATTCTTCTTTTGACTAAATTTTTCACCTGTAGAAAACTCTTTTTAATTTTTTAATTTGGCTTTATATTAAAGAACATAGAGGGATTCAAGGTATTTCTTGCAAATCATTTACCTGGAAAGTAAAACAATGAATCAATCGTCAAACTAACTAACTTAGTACTTAGTACTGGAATATTTTCTATACAATCAGATGGTTCTTATGAGAACTTAGATTTTTGTGTTTATAAATCGCATTTCTGTCACTAATTTTGTCAGACTAAGTCAAATGGAAATCTTCCTGTTGCTTTTAAAGTTTCTGTGGGAGTTAGGTTGCTGCTTACTGCTTATAAATATTTTGCTGGCAGTTTGATTAATGTTCAGCTGGAACAGTCAAATACTTTAGCATTAATCAAAAATATCCTCTTCTTGGTGAAGTTTGTGTAATTTCGATGACGCAAAAACCGAAAAATCGTTAAAGGGTAACAAACGAATATATATATGCGCTTATTAATTTTTCTTGTATGAGAACTCTTTGAGTCATCCTAAATGGCTCTCTAAACCCGTTTGAATTGGCCTTCACTCTTTATATACCTTTATATTAGGATGCTTCTTAAAAGTCATTGAATTTTCCTAAATCTACTTTTACACTTGATATTTTCCGACCAGAAAATATTTGAAAATTTTTGCGTAATCGGAAAAAATTCTAAATCAAATACTTCTATTACTGCTGCTGCTACCCTCTGGCAATGGATGTTACTCCTGCATTTACCCTTTAGCTTAGTGTGATTTCCTATATGCTTATGTCATTTTTACCCTCTTATGTGTTTTTTATTTCTAATTTAGGTGATGAATCTTTTGATCATTCGGGAGATGGATTCGACCAATCAGCTGACGGGTTTGACGAGACAGGTGATGCTTTTGACCAATCTGCTACAGATGCTGATGACTTTGACCCATCAGGTGAACCGTTCGATCAAATGGGAGATAACGATATAAAAAGCGATTTTGATGAAGCAACTTGGCTTACGTAGTGGTTTAAAAAAATTTGTCGATATTTGCTTATATGAAAGTTCTTAAAGAAATGAAAGAATTTCACTCTATGAAGGAGAATAGGTCCTTAGGTAAATGAAAGTATTTCTCTCTATGAGACACTAATATTAAATTGCGAACATCAAACATGCAAAGTTTTCCAAGAATTTAAAATTTGCATCTTGTAAATAATATAAATAAAGATACCTTCTTGGAATTTTTTTTGTTTTTTTTTTCTTACAGGCTGCAGAATGTTTTTTCGTTTTTTTTGCCTTACGTCTACAAAATTTGACATGTATTAAACTTAATCTGTTCACGAAATTTTATTACACGTGAAGTTTTTAACTGAATATTAATAAAATAAAAGATATGAAAGTAGCAATTTTTATTTTCAACAATTTTTTGGTAAATTTACTTGATTTAGAAATAGCAGAAAAGACTCATAAAAATTAAACCAAACTCTCAGAACTTTGCTTAGGCATTCTTTGCAAAATTAAATACACGTTAGATTTTGTACTTGTATGATATAACACTTATTTTCCATTATGACACAAACCAAACGTTAAGCTAGCTTGAAAATATTATGTCGCCGTCCGTATCGAACTGATTAAGACACGCGTGATGTTTAGGTATAGCACACACCGAGAAGTTTTTTATTTGATAACTATCCCAACCTGACTCATGACGTAAGGTCATCCAATGTTCAGCGTGTTTATATACGTTATATCCGTAGCGATTTCTGGCATACAACCCTGGGTTTTCAGGTACTGTTATATACTCATTAAAAGCTTGAATAAAAGTAATATTAGATGGCAGCTGCTTGTGTCCATATAACTGAATACTCCATCCGTTTGCCCTTATATGAAATACCCCACCAACACTTGTAGAGTTCTTCTCAATATGGGGCTCTTCGTCAACTATCAATTCATAATTTTGAGTCAATAATATAAATTTTATTTTTAAAATTTCGTAAAATTGTTCTGATATAAATGCTATATCAAAATCTCGCTCCCATGGTAGAAAACCATTGAATTTTGTCAAACCCAGCACACTTCCTTCCTGTATGACGTATGATATGAAATTTTCACGGAAAACCTTGACTATAAAATTTATAGAATCCGCAAGATTGGCTAAGCAACACGGCGGTACTGCCATACCTTTACCGATTGGGCATTTTTGTTTTGATGTGTGATTGTAACCTTTTCGACATCCAAACCAAAAAGTTTCCTTTCTATCACTTACCATTATTTTTATGTCCCATTTGTTTGCGAATAATGTTAGTTGATGATCTTTTACAACAGTGGGGTCACTATGGAACATAACATCGGGACAAACCAAAATTTTCTTTTTATTTCCCTGTAAATAAAAGTCGTCAAAAGCACCATGAGTAATTTTGTCGTCAAATTTATTCGAAAGAACAAATTCAGTTGTCGTCAAGAACGGAGAGTTAGTATAATCACAGATTAAACACTCGTGAATTGATTTTATATAGCCAGGTTTGTATTTTAAAGCATATAATTTTAATTCTGTTTGATAGCAACCTCGATCCCAGACTCCATTTATTGATTTGCGTGATCCACTTATTATACTGAAGTTTGTGATTTCGTGTACATGTAACATACGCTCGACGTTCAATGATTCATCTATAAACCACATGTTAGGAGCAATAATTACGAAATGTGTTTGAATTAGTTTGATTATCAAATTCATCATACCCCCCAGCGTTATTTCCTTTTCGTTAAAAATATGAACCGATACATTTTTACTTAGTGCTTTTATTTTCTTATTCGTAATAACATGGACTTTACTGAACATTTTCAATGCGTGATGGTATATTTTTGTATCAGTGAAAAGGGGATTCACGAGAATCAATGACACGATCTCAGCCAAAGGTGGGAGTTTGCACTTTTCACGAATAAAACCAACTTTGTATAAGGGATAGCCTAATGTGCTTCTGATGAATGTTTCTTTGCAGCTGTACCTGTAGATGACGCTATGAGAACCGTTTTTTCCAAGGACATTCCTTCCCAATTTTGAAGAATTTTTATCAGTTATTTCAATCGGAATTCTTAAGTTTTTTAAATCATTTTTTAATTTAAAGAACTTCTGGTAGTGTTTGTCTACGGTTTCGATTTCTTTGCTATCAAATTCTAATTTCAAATAAAGAATTTCTAATAGAAATTCATCAACCAACTTTTCGATTTTGTTCACCATACTTTGGAATTGCTTTTCTAACGATTTTTCTTCGCATGGGTCGGAAATCTTCGTACTGAGATAAATATTCCTAACGAAAAAACATCCTAAAAGAGCAACTAAAACCTTAATAAAATAAAATTTTTTGATCGAATTCATATTATAAAATTTGATCGCATACTCAATATAAAGGTAAACAGAAAGTATATGTTCAAATCTGAATTTATTTATGTGGAGATTTTAAGTTGGGCATGTTACTGAGTTTACTCAAAAGTATAAATTAGACTGTTTTTATTAAAAAGGAGAAAACCTTTTTTTTTTTTTTTTCAAAAGATTAATTTTTATGGTTTTGTTGCAGCTTCTTAAAAATCTCTGACAAAAGTAAGATTATTTCCATAGATTAAACTAAGGGATCTTTGTGTTTGTTTAGCCATTACATTATAGTAAACGAATTTAGCAATCATACCTACGCTCATATCTTACCAAGACATCTTTTCTTCTTTTTTTTTCACATTTTCTATCACTAGAAAAAAAATATGACAAAGATTATTGTAAAATTTATTTAAAATGATAAATAAAATCATATAAATTTCAAATGAAACATTGACCCTGGACCAAAATTTAGCATGTTTGTTATTTTAGCAATATTTTCTAACAAAGGAAATACTTACCAAAAACTATTTTGTTTACGACTGGAAAAAACTTAAATTGCCGGAAAAAATTTCAGCTTTAAATTAATTCCCCTAGTTAAATCGATTCGAAATCAGACATTTTTTTTTATATAAATATAATTTACATTAATAATATATATTCATATAATCCGAGAAAACTTGATATAAAATCAAATTATATATATTATATAAAGGTAATCTGAGCATTTTAACGGTGGGTTTTATCTTATCAGCATTTTAATAGTGGTTTTATCAGCATTTTTAATGGTGATTTTATCGGCATTTTAATAGTGATTTTATCTTATCGGCATTTTAGTGGTGGGTTTTGTAAATTTTTTCATCCTGAGAATAAAAGTGATGGTCCGAAACATGGCAGGGGGTAAAATGCACTATTTAAGGTAATTTCGTAACTCCAAGAAATATTAACTTCCTTCTTTATAAATATATACAAATTGCTGTTGTAAATCAATACAGAAAGGTTTACGAAAGCATAGCTATCCAAATTTTAAAATGGTAGCTAAGTAGTAATTGTTGATAGATAGAGGAAAACTGCAAGAAAATTCAACGAACAACACATTTTCTTATGTTACCAGGGACTACTATACAAAAAAACTATAAACAGAAATAAATTCTCTGTCGACAGTATTGAAATTAATTTTGATTTGGTTTTGATATATTGAAAAAATAGAGTATACAAAAAAGTAGTTTTGTGGTATACATATATCGTATACAAATAGTGAAATAAAAAAAATGTTGTTTTTAATTAAAAATATTTGTTAAATTTAACTTACTATTAAGAAAACACCCGCTTTTGTTTAAAGACACGAAATTAAAACAATAGATATTTGAGAACATTCGAATGGAATGTTTTTATTCTTTCGTTTTACGTTTAAATAAAATTCTCTGTCGACAGTGTTAAAATTAATTTAGATTTGGTAACTATTGTCTCGATTGAATTATTCTCTAGTGCTAAAATGTTATTAATAAAGAAATGGGGAGGCGAGAAAATATGAAAAAAATAAGCGTGAATTTTCTGCGGAGTCAGCAAAAAATTACTTCCTTGCTAATGAGAATTTTTCGCGTTGCTGCCAAATGAGCTCCAGCTGTAATTTTTCGCAAAAATACCAAATTAAGAATAATCTAGTACAACATCAAGAACTAATATTTTTCTTGCAAATTACTGCACTAAGGGGTAAATATGACGAAATCAGGGGTAACAAATTACTGCACTAAGGGGTAAATATGACGAAATCAGGGGTAACAAATTACTGCACTAAGGTGTAAATATGACGAAATCAGGGGTAACAAATTACTGCACTAAGGGGTAAATATGACGAAATCAGGGGTAACAAATTAC
>JAUZNK010024889.1:0-19927 GCA_035046665.1 Euphysa ruthae | reverse complement strand
AAAATTAAAAAAATTAATTTGTTGGTGGTGCCGTTTTTTTTTTTTTTTTTTTTTTTTTTTTTTTTTCATTTTAACGCTCCATATCTACCTTCTTGTACATATTCTCATCGTTCTCCTGATAATAAAACCTAAATTAAAAAACGTCATAGGTCGGATTTGAAAAAGGGTCTCCTTTGCTTTACATGTTTTTACCATACTTTGAAACCACATAAGAGTTATAGCACTTTTTGGCTCATGAGTAGAGAGAGTTCTACAAAATTTGATCTTACTTTTGGAGAAATTTCTGTTAGCTATCCTAAAACTTTCCCCTTTTCTTTAAATAGAATATAAAGTTCTTTGACTTAGACAAGTAAATAAAATTAATTTAATATGGGCAACAAGAAAAAGAGATCATTCTCTGGTAGAAAAAGAAATTATCGGGGAAACAAAGATTTTTTCTAAAAGCAACATTGATGATACTATGGATTGCGGTATATCAATTGTAGAGAGTATGTTAGTACTAGCTTCTTTACACAAAATATTTAGATGATAGTGATACTGGTTCTTTTAACAAAGTAGTTAAATGTAAGCCCTCTGGTGATGAGAAATTAATTTGAAGCTGCTCTTCATTGAAATTTTAAGCTTTTATAACTTATAGTAACCTATATTTTAAACCGCGTTTTTCTCATAACTTTTCGCTGAACAAAAACATTGATTTCTCTGGCTTTCCTCAAATTTTCGGTATTAAATTTTAAAGAGTTTCTCATATGATATAGTATGAGGGTTGCAAATAGTTTAATTCCATACTTGACTTGAAGAAAGATTGTTATGGTAACTTAAATACTTTTCATTACGACAAAAATTAACTTTTTTGCTTTTTGATCTACCATTATGCATTTTTTGAAAAAAGGGCTCTAGCTATGTAAACCTTCTTTAAATTCGTAAAATTTCAGAACTTTGCTTCATTTTTATGTTACTATATCGTTGTTAAAGTGATAAACACCTATTTGTAGTTTTTTGCTGACTCGACAAGATACATTAATGTTTTTTTTTTTTTTTATTATGAAAAAGCAACTTCATATTGCCATATGAAAACAAAATTTTATAAAGCCTAGCTTTAAAGATTTTTTTTTAATGGGGGCAACCTTAATAGAATACCTTGAAAAAATAAGACTTAGATTAATATCAGAAATGATCGTTTTTAAATAATGTGTGATAAAATGTGCGTTTAAAAATAATGAAAAGAAATACGTAGAATATATACTGTCTCTTAAAAACCAGATACTCAACTAAATATATGATCAAAATCCGATGTTATGTGCTAGCTATACTACTAATATAATCCAAAATAGGTCTATTTGGATAATCGTCAACTATTCACAAAATTCTTGCACAATCAGAGTAGTGTCTTTTATGTGGAGGGATATATTGTCCCTCTTGATGTTGCAAAATCGATGCTCTAACATAGGCTTGTTTTTTATTTAATATGGTAATGAGTTTCCAGAAATTGGGATGTATGCTGAAAGATGTTCTTGCAAACTATGATGTCATCCTTTAACCCTGTTATTATTTCTTGTTCTGTTATACACGTTCCATATATCAATGAAACAAAGGGTTTAGACGAAGTGCATTTTGACGAAAGCGACTAATATTTATGTCTTCAAAGTATTCTAGCAAATATCAGTATTAAAGTTGTTTTGAATTTGAGTTACGAAGCTTATTATAACATTTGGTGAAACAAACGCTAATGCAACAATCATTCTCACAAAGTTCTGATCTTTTATGTGTTGCTGTTGTAAGCCAAGATCTTGGGTATGCTTGCACAAATTGGAACATAAGTGATAAAAGCAGCATTTTCTTTCTATACCTGGTCTAACATTAAGTTTAGCATTCATCGCACTTTTCTCAAAGTCAACAAATTAAAAAGCAAGCCATGACATAAGGGAAATTTTGGGGCAGGAAACATGGAAATGAAGAAAAAGACACAAAGAGAAAAAATATTGCAATCGATTAGAAAATAAATCTATTATGTTGTACTTCAATGAAAAATCTTCAATTCTGTTAAAGTCTCTTAAGTATTCCCAGTCAAATTAGCCTTTTATTGGACTGAAAAAACTTTCACGTTTTGAGAAAAATTCTTAATTTCACGGAAAAAAAACTTTAGTGTTTTGCTAATTAAAATTTTCAAAGGCATAAAACGGCGGAAAACGCGAAAGCATTTTCGCGCGAAATTTTCTGCTCTTAAAGTAATATAAATTATAGATATTAGCAACATTAGCAACAGACAAAGCATCACACACAAAAAGTTTATAATCTTCTGGATTATTTCCATTTATACTGTTAAACAGCTCAAGAAAAGATGTTGTATATGTTGCTTCAGTTTCATTTGGCAGTAGAGCAGACACCTTCAGCATGTGCAGAATAAACTTGAAAAAATATTTCAGGACATACCTTGACTGTTCCATCACAAATTCAATGTTCTGAGGTTGAAAGTAATTGGAGTGCTTGTTGGGACAAAATAATTAGTATTCTTTCAAGAACACCAACACAACTATCATGTAGTAAGAGCTTAGGGTGCTAACATTTGAATTAATCAAAACAAAATGACAAAAGGATAAACTAGAATAATTATCAACTTTTCATTATTTGAAAAAAGTTGAAAGAAATTCTTATCCTGTAAAAATATTCGTTTTAAATAATTAAATAAATTTAAGAAGTAACTGCGAGAAACAAAAACCGTTTTTATCTTTTTAGTGTCTTAAACTTTTAGTCATTACGAATGACCTATAAATAATTTTCGATTTTTTTTTATTTTATTTTTTTTTTTTTTTGCATTTTATGACTTTTAAACAGTTTGTCGCGGGAATAACCGATAGGAAAATTAAATATATTTTAAAGGGCTAACATCCAGGGGCAATTTTCGGGGTGGAGGGCAATCTTCCAGAGTGAATTTACAGGGGGCAATTCTCCGGGAGGGGGATTTTCCAGGGAAAATTTTCCTGTCAACGTAGTTGCGGCTAATGGCTATTTGACTGTAGTTTAAACAATGAGTTTAAAAGTTGTAAAAATGGAAGTATATACAAAAATTAAAGACAATGAAAAGGGTATTTTTTTATTTATATATAATACATATCTTTTATTTTTATATATATTAAGAAGTTGAAAAGACTTGCACGATTTCATAATAGCTTGTATTTATTCATGTACTCGATTTTATTTTAAATAAAATTGCGAAAAAAAAAGCTATACTTGGTATACGTCATAAACATATTTACAACCCACATATAACAAAACTGTTGGTATTAATTTTTCTCTGAAAATTTTATCTTGTGATCACAATATTTCGCGTTTTCTTTCTACCGTTTATAATCTTGCATTATTTCCTTGACCGTCTTGCATTGGGTTTTTATAGGGTTGTTATGCTTGATATATTTAGAAACTCCAAAAAAAAACGCCATTCAATGACGATTCGTTAAAACAGTGCATTGCTGTTTTAAGAATTAGATCAGAAGCAACATTTCCTGAAAAAGTAAAATTGAGAGATGGATACCATATGAAATGTTTCAGATGGTTTGTTGCACTACCACATAAACACAGAGAAAAAAAAGAGACAAATTCTCCTCAAGAGTTGCCAACACATTTAAGCATAAATCATCCAACTTCTTCAATATTACAATCTGTTCATTTAACAACACGATCAAAAAGTAAACTTTTAAAATCTGTGTCAACAACAAGTATCTTTCCTTCAATATGTCTCTCTGTCTTGCAATAAAAACAGGCAAAAAAAAAATTACCCTGAACAAAAATTGGTGAAAGTTGAAACAGAAAATGTCTAAAATAACATAAAAAAAAAAATAAAAAAACGATGAACTACAAGGTAGAGTTTCAAGTATTGACATGGTTGCCGAAGGAATACGATTACCATAACTGCTGCCAACTGAAGTATTTTAAGGTAGCCATGAACCAATTTTTACTCCATTGTCAAATAAATCTTCCATTTTATTTTTTAATATACGCTTAAAATGTTCATTACTAAACAGTATATTTAAAAAAGTTCGTATTGATCCCACTTCCATAGCAACGGAGTACTTCAAGTGGTTACTCTGGACATTTACAGTTATACATACATACTTGGTTTTTTTTTTCTTTTTGGCTGTCTATGCTAAAAACTAAGCTTACTTAACGTACAGAATCAATTATTTTTTGGTTAGGAAATTACCGACATTCAAACATCTAAAAAATGGTAGAATGTTTTTGGTTTTGTTGTTTTTCATGAACAATTCAGATATGTAAGAGTGATTACAGAAAGAGTGTTTGAGTATTTAAAACTCATGCAGAATTAACTAATCTTATACACTTATAGAGCTAAAAAAGATGAAATTTACAGCAAAATCAAGGAGTTAATTAATATCCATTTCTGACTCAAATCCAGGTCCATCAAAAGTCTGCTAAACACGTTTGAATCGTAGTGCCATTAGATTTAAAAATAGCTTTTCAAATCTGGAATCGTCACTTTGAAAACTGAAACACACACTGTCAAATACATTAAGTTTAGGTCTTCAAACTTAGTTTGAAGAGCAAAGTTTACAAACTGATAAAAATTCAAGTGTTAAATAAATTTCTTTTTGATAATGTGATCTGCAAAAAGTGTAAAAAACCAAGCAGTAAGCTCAATTTATCAATTTATACGAGAATCATTTGAGGAGACGAGATTTGTCAGAACACTTAGAAATGAAATGTAGCGTCTGTTACAGTATTTCAAGTTTTGAAACTAGTAAAAAAGTTTCTGAAAATGATAACGTGCATGTGCAGATATAAACATTAGACCAGTGTTTTACTCTTGTCAACAAGGCATTGGATGTGCTGGTTTAAAGAAGGTTTCATCCGTCTTCGACTCACATGAACCTGTTACGAAAAAAGCGTATAATGAAATTCTTGAGCGACTTTCTGGAAAATCAATTGATCAAGCCAAAAATCCTATGAATGATGCCACCAAATGGCTGATTGAATGCCAACTGAACACATGATATGGTCATTGCGAAAACGAGATCAAACTCAAATACAACAAGAAGCTAGAAAATTTCTCGAAAAAACTCGGATACAATGACGAAAACTTTGTGCAAACAAAAAAGGTTCACGTAAATGACAAAAAATTATATCTGCCAGGCAGTTACAGGCTATTGAAAAAACCTGAATCATTAAATTCAAAACAAAAAAAAAACTAACCACAGCTACAGAAAAATTTCGTTGTACCTGCGATAACATCTGTAGACGACACAAACATAGAGTTACTCGTTTGTCACTGAAAACTGAGAATCTCCATTAGACTAGATTCAATTCTGTTTCATATGATCTTGGTAGTATTGAGTATTTGAAAAAACCAGCTAATGATATACTTTTAAACAACATTTATTTATTTATTTACATAGACTCCAAACACAATTTTCTCAAAACTGTGAACCCGGGGTTTATAATAACTTTGCGTATAATATCTGGAGAAAGGTTAGGTTAAAAGTTCTTAAATTTTTATAGATGATGTAGAACTGAATTTTGCATTCAACTATATGAAGACTTTTTTCAAAAATATTTTCTAGGGGTTAAAATAGAAAAAAACTACTTCCAAATGAGTATAAATCGGCAAGTACAGTTGAAAAATTTAAATCAAGTATTAAGAAATTGTTAGGGAACATATGCAAATTGTTTTTATTTAATTTTGAAAAAGTAAAAATTTTATTGGTTTATATTAGTCATTGTATTTATAAAAATGTATTACAATTTTTGACTGACTTTAACTAGATTATTACATTTGTTTATTGATTAACAAAGCTTTATTCAGTTTACTAAAGTAGACCCAATATATCTAGTACACTATTTTTTTTTTTTTTTTTTTTTTTTTATTAACTGCCACCTTAATTAAGAAAGCCGAGTCACTTTTAACCATAAATCAAGCTTTGAAAGAAACAAAAGTTTTTGGAAAAAAGAAAGAGAATTGGATCAAATAGCTTTTGGTGCTATTCAATATTATCTTAAAGATAAAATTGTTAAAAAAAGTTGCGTGCCTTTTCTGATAGACATAAACAACCATTATGAAGATTTGATTCGTGATATTGGTGGCATAGACTTCTAAGGCTCTTCTCCATCACCACAAGAGGAAATTTACTGTTTAGTTCTAGCATAACTTTCGAAAACACTGTTAAAAAGCAACCAGTTAAAATTGAAAACGTGAACTTAAAAATAAAATTAAAAGAGGCAGCAGTTACTTTAAAAAAGACTGTCATGGACGCAACACACACCCACTTGAAGAAGATAGAATACCAGTTGCTGATATTGTAAAAGGTGAAATTAATGCTTTTAAAATACTACGTAGAAGACTTCATTTTTGAGCCAGACTTGAGAATTCATACAGCATCAAAGGATAGGATATATCTTTAATCAGTCGGGATTCAGTGTTTACAGCTGCTGCTAAAAGAAAAAGGCCGAAGAAGCATTTGCGACTAGCGTTGGTGGTAAAATCTCTTACTGGTAGTAGACGCGTTATTGAGTTACTCAACTGAATGGGACATTCTATCAACAACCATGAGGTAACTGAAATAGAAACTAAAAAATGACAATTGAAGTAAGAAATCGATCGATGTATACACCATATGGAACGGATTTGAGAGATAGTTTCGGTACAGGCGTAGCTTAGTATAACCATGACCGTTGTAGAAACAAGCAACAGCAAGTGTATCCGTGCTCCTGTTTGTTTCTTTTATGAAACCGTAAGTGTTACTTACCAAGTACATCCAGACACAGTTTTTGACTTGAGCGTGTGGTTTTGCTCAAATAGAACATAATGGTAATGCAACAATATTACCAACAGTAAAACGACGAAAAAGGGGTGCGTTTGAATCAACTGGTCTAAATATTCACTATTGCACTAAATTAAAATACATAAGTGGGTGTTTTTGCGTTCAAATTAACGGTATATTTTAATTTGAAAGATGATATAAGTGATTCTAGGGTGGATAGTAAATCGATTTATATACATGAAGCAGTTTTTACTATTCTGACCACTCATTTCAAACGTTATTCATCGGATTCCCTTCGTGTAAGTCCAAACGGCAAAACAAAAGAAAATACTACAGACTAAGAGAAGAAGATATCAACAAAAAAAAAAACTTTTAAATTTACAGACACTTTTTCATGTGCAAGACATAAAGCATTTAAATAAATATCTATTCCAAATGAGTTCCACTCTGCTAGGATGGCGATTGTTGAGTGTATGTGTGAAAATTTGTGTTCAGATAGCCTTGTAATTACAGTTGCCGTGTCTGTTAGATAATCTCCATTGTTGATGCCAGGAAACAAAGAATTATAATCTATTCCGAACATTACATCTTCTTGACTACTATTGTAATTAATCTGATTCAAAATCCATAATTGGTTTGGTGTCCGATTAGCTTCACTGGATAACGGGTGATTATCCCAGCCAGGTATAACTGGTTTTAAATGGTTATTAAATCGAGGTAGAAACACCAAATGCAAGACTTGCAAATGCAAATCTTCACCATTATCTAATAGATTGTTATCTTCTAGATACCAGAAAACTTTGGATGATTTAGGTGCATTTATATTTACGAAAGCACCAACCATAAATAACTTTAGCCTCTACTTACGGATTTTGCAGAGGATTTACGCAGCTTACGATACTCTGACAGGGACACTGGGTAAGCATGTTTTTCATGCGCGAAGAAGTTATCTAAATCTCCTTCTCTCGCTTAAATTACTACATAAAGGTTAATCATTCTTGTAGCGGAACAGAGGGAGGTTGTTTTTATTTATTTTATCACACAGTGTTAATAAACCTGCTTTCAAGCGCTCACTGACAAATGTGTCATATTGTTGTTTACAGATTTCTTTTGTGGGTATCATTAATTTAGATGCTGCATCATCAAGAAACATGCTTCGAAACAAAATGGACCAAAGATGATTTTTGCTCTTGAAAGTGGTTTCCAAACTCCATAAACGCTTTGAAACACATCTTTCTGTCTTTCAAAAACTTCTCCAAGAATGTATCAGTGTCGTTATGATGCCCAAATTCAACATCATGTTACCTGTGTTGTTCATCTGATTTCTCTAAAATATCACTAATAATAGGACCCGTATCTGCCCACTTCAGTAACGCAGCTTCGTAAAATCCTAATTGCTTTACCGTCAATTTTTACAATTTTATTAAGATGTTCATGAACTTGAACCATTGAACTAATGTTGGAGAAAGGATTACTTGATTTTATAGCAATGAAAACTCCATTGTAAAATACATTGATAAGGTCATTGCCATTTGCCAATATAATCTACTAAAAACATGGGTAGCCACCTTGTATAATTTACTTGGTCCAAAGCAAACATCTAATAGTAAATGTTCTTAAGGCAGGAAATGAAGAGCTTAACATCTTCTTAATGCTGCAGATAATCATAAAAAGTAAGATTTCAAGATCTACGACGGTGAACCATTAATAAGCAGTAGCAGAAATTTCACATAGATTCTTTGAATCATGCTTTCTTTACTTAATTTTCATTTTAGTGTTATTAGAATCACTGAAACTAGATCTAGGAAAGGTTTTCCACTATCTATTCCTGTAGATCTTGAAGACTATAACTATGAACATATCCCATATAATATGTTAAATAAAATTTGATGCACCATAAGGGTTAAAAAAAACTCCATAATCGAAAATCGTACTCAATCAATTTCGTGCGCCGTAAAAGTTCACCGCATCTTAGATATAAAATATGATTACAGCAATATATCGGGACAAACAAGCTGTATAGTTTTATAATTTACCCGTTATCAATTTTTTAAAATTATTTATTTCAAATTAGAACTACATATTTAAATACGTCATATGTGTTTAAAAACACGCCACAAGCACTCATAATCGAAAATCAAAATTAATTATTCAACATAGCTGATATTTAAATAAGAAATCGATTTTACTTAATACCGTAATGCACAGGAAGTTGAACATTCTGATGGAAGGTGAATAGTTAGTTTATGTGGGCAAGCATAGAATCTGCACTGGAATCTGGAAGGAGCCGTCTCGCCCCGGTTTGCATCACACTGTACCTATCGTTATGTATCATCGGCTAATGTGACATGCGGCTCCCTCAAATTATATTGAAGACCCGTATCTTGAAAACTGTTGACTTTTGGTCCTAAGTTTAAAAAAAAATATCAATCAGTAATTTGCTTTCGATTGGTGTATAACATGTAAAGATTACGAAAAAAGGGTTTATTACCCCTAAAATTAGGGATGGCTTTAAATGACTTTGACGGCCGGTATCTTGAGAAAGGTTGGATTTTTTTGACATTTTCTTGATCGTCATTTAATTTTCTTTTAAAAGTTATGTCACATGATTGATTTCTGAGAAGTTGAAATTTTCCTTTATTTTTTACTGACGTCAGCAAGGGCGTATCTCTGTTTAAAAAAAATTCTTTTGTGGTCATGATGACTTGTACCAATTTTCATGGTTTTATCAATAATTGAAGTATCACTCTGGTTCTGAGACATATCACCCTTCACAAATTGTGCCTATCCTTGCCATCTCTTGGACTTTTTGATAACGTAAGCTATACTTTCTAATTTTAAACTATTCTTTGCCGTTTATTTTTCAAAAGTGTATACTTGTTATGGAAGAATTACAAGCTAATCTCTTATAGTTAATACTAGTGGAAACCGTACTTTACATATATTCTTTTCGGCAAATTATCAACACATGTGTATCCTTTCGCGCTCGGATTGTCATTCTTTCAAATCGTGCTTTGTGCGTTTTCGTTGTTATTTTTTGGATTCTCCCTTCAGGAGATAATTTACTGTTTTGGTTGGAAAAACATTTATTCAATATGTCGAAGAAAGTTCAAAAGGTGATGGTGCAACCCATCGTATCCTTCTCATTTTAATTATTTTTTATTTACCGAGAATTACAAATCTGCTACCACACTTTTTTTTCTTTTCCTATCACATACGTTTCAGGTGGAAATGCATTATTTTGATGCGTTTACTGTGCTATATGTTTGATTTTATTCGTCCTAATAGCTCTTGAGCTGTGTGATTCATGTATAGCCTTACAATGCAAAAATATCATTAAGTGACGATATTGAGAAGACTTAATATGAAATAGATTTTATGATATTGAGTTTTAAACCCATGTGCTAAACACAATTATTTATATATGTTTAGCTCATGAAAGATAGTTGAAACGTGACCTGTTCCGACCTACGATGGGTTAAATACTGAGTGTACACTTTACAAAAACAGTGAAAATAAAAAAAATTATTCAACAATATTACCAATATCAGGGCCATATCAGTCGTTTCTTACCCTAAACCTATGTCACAATATATAGGGTAATTTTTTTTTGTATTTATTTACTTTAATGATGGGAGATCATCGAAAACCAAACTTATTTTAAGAGATTACCACACACAGCATGGCTTGAATCAGGCTTAGTGCACATAAAGCATTATGACCTACCTCTGAGCTGCATGCCAATAACATTTTAGGGTGGGCATGGGGCACAATGAGTCAAAATACCTACTTTTTTTTATTTTTAGTTTCATATTTTTTTACTGGCTGCAAAAAATACTGAAAATTCTAGCTTATATTTGCAAATGCTATATCTCCTTGAATTCTATGAAGAAAAATATGCAGTAGCCTATTCCACATCATGAGTTTGTTTTGACAGTTTTTGCTCAGACACATTTGCTTCATTTATTTTGGGGAACAATAAGTCTTTCTGGTACCAGAAAGTATTAAGTTAATATTTAAGGCCTAAACAGACAACTTTATGACTTATAAAAGAAGCTAAATATAAAATTATGTTTTTAAAGTTACTTAAAAATTATCAATTATTATAATGCGCCTTCTAAAATCATTATTTTAATGATATAAATGTAAATATAACACATTTTATTACTCAAGCACATTATAAAAATTTTAAAATTTTAAAACTTCATTTGAAAAATAATAACATATGTCTTAAACACTGTCTTTGTCACAATAAAAGTCAGCAGAAAGATCAGTTTCTATAGGTATGCATTTTTGGACAACAAAACCCATCACAAATATCACACTGTGCCTACTGCGCATTCTTTTTTCCTTTCTAATTACTCCAAAGACAATTTCATATAATGCACAAGGTGTTATCATTATAATCTGACCGTGATTCTTCTTCATTTGATGGTATTCTGTTTTATCTATCAAATAGAGTTTCACCTTAATTGATTTTTGCTTTCTTTTGTCATCTCTTTCCATTTTTTCTTCTCTGAGGCTTTCGACCACTCTGGATCTCAGAGCTGTGGGTTCAAACTAATCTCAGAATCAATTCTTTTCTTTACCATGAGTTCAAATGGGAGCTCTAAGTACGCCAGAACTAAACCTGTGGGAACCTTCTGAAATAAATAGCTAATTGTTGGCCCCACATTAACAAAGGCATGTTGGAAGTAAGTTGAATTATTAGTATTATTATTGGTTGTTAAAACTTCACCATGTGAGTTTTTTACACGTTTTTGTTTCTTTTTTTGGGTTCTCCAAAGCAGTCTGTGTTTCAAGTGATGGAGTTTGTGTCGTGGCATTTATGATAGCTTCTCTAAATCTTCTTGCAGTTCCAGTATTATCAGTTGTCAATTATATGTTGTCAATCTTCAGGATTTAAGGCCAGATCCTCTAAATCTTGCAATTAAGTTATCATGTGGGGTTGATTCCCACAATTTTTTGAACAGTGTTGGGAGCAACCCTTCGTCAATGGCTGTCATTCTACTCTCTCGGTAGAAACAGATTAGAACCTTTCTCCAATGAGACTTTAAACCTTGAAATAATCCCAAATCCAATGGTTGGAGAGAGTGGCTGGTGTGAGGTGGAAGGCGAATTAAAGTAATTTTTATAAGTTAAATGAGATCATTGTCTATCAAAATATAAAAAACAGGTTTCTGAATGTCCTCCACATGTGGTACAAATGTATTTTCAAGCCACTTTTCAAATATATAATCTGATATCCATTAAATATCTGATACAGCAAAATGTGTATTTGGAGGAACCGTTAATTATGCAATTCTCATTAAGTGTTGAGTTTTATAAACTATTAAGGGTGGTAGGAAGTCTCCATTTGTATTTTCTACAACTAGCATGTGTACATGGCTTTCTCAGCTGTTGAAGTGATAAGATAGGCATCAATTTTTTAAGGAACATTTTTTTCTGGTTTGGATTGGTGTTAAACCACTTTTATTGCATATAAACATTTAAATATACTTGTTTTGGGTGAATCACTCTCAAAAGAGTCATTCTTCTCATAAATGCTTTGAACATTTCAAAAAAAAGTTGATAATGTCTCATCTGTTAGGTTTTCTGCACCTGGTTTTGACAAAATTTGTGGTTTCCTAACACGCAGTTTTGCTGGACATCATCTGAGCTGCATGGCCGACCCAACTTTGATGAAACAATAATTGCTACAACAATATCTCGCTCTTCTGTTTTAGACATTTTTTATTTTACACATTGGAACTAACTACTACTCAATCGCTGCAGATCTCCTTTACTTCATCCTAGAGTTTCATAAAAAACAACCTTTTCTTTGGAAGCTTTTCTGGTTGAATATCCTTGAACTTGAACTAATTGACAGCAGCTTGAATAGCTGGTTGCTTTTGGTTTTTAGTTTTAAACCATAACTAAAAAGAGAATAGTAAGGTTTTTTATGAGTAGAGGGTGACCCTTTGTGCCTCATTTTCATATTACAGTAAATAACATCTAAACATGCCTGTAAACCAGTAAAACACCGAATTTTTGTTATTATTTTTCAAATTCAGAAGATTTTTCTTCACTTATTTTGTATTCATTGCCCTGTTAGATTAGTTTGATGAAAGCAAGGACCCTGTTGAATTTCAGGATAAATAAATTAAATGTTTACCATCAAGTAATAAGAAAATAAAGATAATGCAAAAAATTTGTTGTGAGCATTGAACAGCAAATCTAGTAAAACCTACATCAAAGCGATAAAAGTAACCTGGGTAATTCCTATATTGCCGTACATAAGTCTGCTAATGTTAGGAAAGGCAATCTGAAACAATTAAAGTAAAACCCTTTGTTCATACCAAAAGAGTTATTAGAAGTACGAATACAGAGAGCTGTGAAATATCTTTACTTTTGCCTACCATCTACAAAAAAATTTTTATTTGGGTTGCTTTCTGCAAGGCTAAAAGCACTTAATGGGAAGGAGGTTAAAAGAAGATTGGATTGTTAGAATAAATGTATAATTGTAGGATGGAAACAAACTGCAAAATAAAGCTATGTAAGAATTTTTTGGTAAATAATTTAAAGATTAATCAATCAGATATAAGGAGGGATTTTTCATGGGCATTTCTACCAAGTGAAGACCAAGCCTCATAACATTAGGGTAATAGCTGTGCAATCAAACTTATAAAATAGCAAATAGAAAATTTTAAAATATTTTTGAATTGCGATTTATTTAAACCTATTAATGTGTTCGTACTTTTGGAATGGAATGCTAAGCAAGCCACTAATATTTCACGAAAACAAGTGAAAACATTCCATTGATTAAAATGAAGTCTATATTTTGAATTTATGAGATACACAATTTATTAACAAATATAATATAAATCATTTGAAAAGTATTTACGTTAAGTACTCACACAGTGAAGGTCCTTTGAATTCAGAGCAGTTCTTCCCTTCGTACTAGATCTCATATTTGTTCATTACTTTTTAAAATTTTTTGCATAAATGATTAATGAGGCGAATGACAGAGGAAAGCCGGTATTTAAGAAAAAATTTTGCCTCGTTTTGAAGTAAGTGTGGAAAAGATAGACTAAAAATCTATATTTTTTGATTTCTCTCTGAATCTACTTTTTGATTTTGTGCATCAAGGCTAGGATAAGAAAACGACCTGTCCCACATTTTCTTAACAATACTTACTCTTGCCAAACTCGTGGTAAACGAGGCATGAATCATCATTTCCACGTTTTTCTTGAGATTATTATTTTTTTTAATCTATTGTATGAAGTTCAGTGCTAATAAGGGAAATCTTGTAGGAAAGACTAATTTTTGCAACCACTGTGGAGATCTGTGTTTAAAATAGGCATCTCTACTACACTTCTACTCCAAGAAACATAAATTTTTATGTTCTAAGGAAAAAAACTCGTTTTATGACTTACACAAATGATTAGGTTATATCATAAAGCACACGGTTCATGTATTATTATCAGAGTTTTTGTTTTTTCATGGTTCAGTGCGTTCTTGTGAGATCTTGCAATTGTTTTTGCGCTATTTTTATTTTATTAGATTTAAAATAGCAGAAAAAATTCTTTTATTATGAAAGCATGCTAATAAATCAAAGTCTTTAAATAGTTAATTATTTCCCTTGTTGTTTTTGTTCTTTTTAGTATGTATTTTATTTATAACAAATTTTAGTGGAATATTCTTGGTTGTGATTTTGTGTCTTATTGTTATTTTTTGTGATTAGTTGTATATGTATATTAAATTAAAAAAAAGGTTTTTCTTAACATAAGCACTATTTTCATGAATCAAGCAGCTTAGGCAAAGAAGTATTTGATTCTGTTTTTTTTTCTTTGTTAAAATTCGATTGTTAAAGCTCAAAAACAAGCTTTTTAATTTGATGTTCAAATTGAAGGCATAGATTCAGAATATTACATGGTTTTATTGGTTTTTAGCAGTTGTAAGCTATTGCAATATTTTAAATTTTGGCTTCTGATTTTAAAAAACCACAAAAATAAACAAAATTAGATAATCCTTTAGATGAAGATATTAATTCTGAATTATGGATTTTACTTTTAAGGTTCTTAGCCCTTCCGGTGTGGATCGTCTATATATAGGCTGCACAATTTCTGTAAAAAAAGACAAATTGTCTATATATAGACGATAATATATATCTATGTACTTAGAGGATTGTCATCTAAAGGAATGATTTTAATCTTAACCCTTTTACAGTCCACTATTTTTTTGAGTTGTGGGTGCTTAATGTTTAAAATTTTTTGTGATGGTGGGTCTTAAATGTCCAATTTTTAAAGCATGGTGCGACACTGAGTCCGATATCACATTTTGTGCACATAAACTGTGATTCGCCGTTTTCCATGGTAGGCACAGACAGTTTTCAGTTCGATTGGTAAACCTTTATGGAGAGTGCCAATGGTATCGGTATTTCTACTTAAAAATTAGTTTTGAAAGTTCAAGCGACAAGTACCAATTATCAATATGAAGGGTTCAGGGCATTTGTCAGCTCTGACCCAGTATACAAAACAGATTTCCAAACATATCCACTTCTAGACTCACACAAAGCATAAGTCTTAATGCCAAATCTATCTCTTTTACAAGGTATACATTGCTTCCACATGAGGCGAACTTTCCAAAACATAACTGATTCGTCTAATTGTCTATACTCCATTTATTTTTCATCTTGATAGTCCCATATAGGTTTTATTTTACTAGCTAGTGTGTACGATTGTGGCAAGGTAGAATTATAAAATGTATCTTATTAATAAGCTTTAATCGGTTGTACGATAAAACTTGTTTTATACTATACCCGGTGTTTCACAAAGAGGATTCACAAAATAATATATTTCACATGTTAGCATCCAAATAATTCCTTGGTAAAATATGATAGCAGAATATCTCTTGATATCATTTAAATCAATTGGCGACCACCATTTCATTCTTGAATGCGGTTTAAGTTCTTTCTCAGCTATAACCTGC
This sequence comes from Euphysa ruthae, assembly GCA_035046665.1. Classification (NCBI taxonomy): domain Eukaryota; kingdom Metazoa; phylum Cnidaria; class Hydrozoa; order Anthoathecata; family Corymorphidae; genus Euphysa; species Euphysa ruthae. The sequence continues at coordinate 4,187 of JAUZNK010024889.1, read as the reverse complement.
TCAGCAAATAAAATAGTTTTATCAGCTATGTAAGTACAAAGGTGATCAGTAAAAAAGCGTTCAAAAAAAGAAAGCGGATCTTCACAAGTCACAGTTTAATTACAGCCAGATATTCCAATGAAAGACAAGCTTGTTTTATTGACTGTGGGATCGGCACTCCATTCTGTGATAAATGTTTTAGTACTTTCAGTTTCTAGATCTTCTATATCTGTATCAAAAGAGTCTAACAGAATAATTTCTTCTTCTGTTTGAGAATTTTCACCATCTGAAACATCAGATACAATTTCTTCACTTTCAAAGCCATCCTCAACCAATTCAGTTAACTCATCATCGTCATTATACATACATTCTTGCAATTCTTGCGCGGTACATACTCTTTTCTTAATACTCTTTGCTACTGAGCTTGAACAAGAGGTGTCTGTAAAATAGGCCATTTCTTTTGTTTTTGTAGGGTGTAAAGAGTTGCTTATTATATGAGTAGTATAACAACTAATAGCAAAAGGGTGTGAAAATCCAAAATTTAAAAGATACTGTAACATAAATGGAGGTAATTTACGTCAGGGACATTTTCAGCCCATAAGTTGCTTGACATAATATTACGTCACAGACATTTTAGTACCATTTTAAAAACAAATGGTGGCAAGGAGGATATCATAAAAATAGTCTGTCACAGCAATATTTCCATTGTGGTCCCATCATCACACACAAAAACGGATTCAGCCAAAGTATAGTAAAAAAAAAAAAATATATATATATATATATATAAATTCATGTAAAAATTTAAAAAGTTTTTTGTAGAATTATAGTCTATACTTATTAGGTCTACAAACTATATCCAAAGAGATAAAAAATGTCTCCTTGATCATATGTTTAAATACGTTATAGTTTGTGATTGATTTTATTTTATTTCAAGCCTGTTCCATATCAAGGGACCTTTTGATGACAGACAATTTATCCATGGTAGGCCTTCTCAAGGGTGTATCTAGCCTTAGATGGCTGTTGCATAGAGGGGTTCTTCTATTTTCAGAAATTCTAATGATTTCAGACATGTAATTTAGGTTTGGTCTACTGTAGAATGTAAATGCATGTGCAGCAATACCTTGATTTACCTTCATATCAACAGGCAGCCAATTTATGGCTCTATACCGCTCAGTACCAATATAGAACCGACTATTCATATTTAAACAAAATCGTATACATTTATTTTGTGCACCATTCAAACAGATTTTAAGCATTTTGTTGAGGTGGAATCAGAGCTTTGCATAGGACACACTTTAAGGCTGGTGTTAAGAAAGGTTGTTTTCTATAGAAAAATCTAAGTTTAGAATTAATTTTATGTAAAACATAGTGACCTATTGTTTCTCCAATCAGGATTCGTTCACATACAGCAAAAACAAAAGAAGTCATAAAATTGACCCCTGAGGAACACCACATTTCACTAATGCTTCATCAGAAAGTTCTTTATCAACTTTTACCTTAAATTTTCTATTTGAGAGATAAGACTTGAACCAGAAAACTACATTCTCCGAAAAACGCATGTATTTCAGTTTTTCAAGCAAAATATTGAGATCTATTGTGTCAAAGGCCTTTTGGAGATCTATAAGGAACATTCCAGTATGAAATCCCTTTTCAAAACCTTTTGTAGTCCTGTCATGAAGATATGACAAATATTTATCAGTCAAAAAACCCTTTCAAAATCCTTATTGAAATTTAAATATAATTTTCAACTCCTTTTCAAAAAATTCTCTAGTTTGACCTTCAATAACTTTTTCAAAATTTTGGATGCAATTAACAACGATATGGGCCTGTAGTTTTTTGGTTCTGTTTTGCTCCCTTTTTTAAATAACGGGGCAATTTCAGCCAGTTTGCAATCACCTGGAAATGTGGTAGTATTGATAGAAAGATTTATTAATTGTGTGAGTGGTGTCAAAATAGAAGCCCATCCCTCTTTAAAGAACATAGATGCTATTTCATCAAATCCTGGTAACTTATTTAATTCTAAATCATTAATTATGTTTTTAACTACATCCTCAGTGACTCTTGAGAATTCAAATTCCTTCGAAATGTTCATTTGGCCATAAAAATTTAGGGTTGATTGACAAATATAAATATTTGATGCTTTTGAAAGGAGATTTGAAAGATTGGTCCAAAAAATATCTTAAAAACATTAGAAATATGAGAATGATCAAAAACAAACTTATTACCTTGTTTTAAACAAAAATTGGATTGTGAAAATTGGTTTTTTTATTTTGTAACTCAAATATCTTTCAAAGTTTTCCAAAGATTTTTAGGTTTACCTATACTTTCATAAAGTTTATTTGTAAAAAAATCTCTTTTTTTTTCTATTAATAGGCCCAAGAGCATTATTTTTAGCTCTTGTTAAATAGTTCCTTGTCTGCATCAGTTTTTGTCCTTTTAAATTGCTTATACAATGTATGTCTTATAGCTATTTTTTCTGCAACCTCTTTGTCAAACCACTCTTGAGAATTGTTTTTAATTTTAATTGTTTTCATGGGTGCTATATCATCAATAGTTTGTTTAAATTTTTGTGAAAAATCTACAAAGGCCAAGTCAACATTACCAAAATTTTCATAATTTGGAAAATTTGCTCGACTTAATCTTTCATTTAGTAAGTCCTTACTATAACTGCGTATACTTTTGGATTTTTTGAACTTTTTAGTACCAGGTCCTAACCTAGTGATTTTGTGGGTACAGAAAATTGGCTGATGATCAAAAAGAGAAATTTCAAGTGATCCCTGCTGTGTGGTCTTGTCGGAAGCGTTTGAGAGAATGTGATCTAATAAAGACAAGGTGTTTGATGTTACTCTTGTAGGATCCCTGATTAGTTGTGTAAGATCAAATGTGGAACAAAATTCACTATACTTATTTAAAAGTGCATTTTGGGTGAAATCTCTGTTGTCAAGAATATAATTTTTATTATTATCCAAAAGATTAACATTTAGGTCTCCTAAAATAAATATACTCTTTCCATCCTCATAAATTTGGTGCAAAGTGTGGGTTAAAGGCTCATTTTTATATTACATTTTTCTTTGATATTCTTCTCCCTTGTACCAAAACTTTTACAGTGGGTATAGCTTATAGGCCACCTGATATCAACAAAAATTAGGATTGTCCTTGATGTAACAAATAACACCACCACCAGGTATATTTCTGTTTTTCCTTATGATTTGATATTCACTAAGGTCAATTTCCCTGTCTTCTATAGAGCTATCAAGCTTACTTTCAGTAATTCCTACCTGCAATCCTTTTGAGATATTTGACACTCAGCACTAAAGTTTAAAATAAATCTTTTTATACCTTTGGTGGTAAATGTTTTAATGGCAAGAGAAATTATAATTTCAGAAAACGTTTAAAAGTTTGAAGATCTGTTGAATGGTCATTATAAGTAGATCATTTAATGTATTATCTTGTCTTGAGGGTAGTTTCTGTTTATAGTATTTTATGGTTTGTTTTGGATGTTTTACCAAATTGTTTGTTTTTCATATATATTTTACTTTTATTTATTTTTTTATACATCTCTAACTTTTAATGTAATAATAATAATAAATATTTTATTCACACGGCTCTATTGAAAGCAGCATATTTTTTCATATAATTGACGGATTATCCTGTAATAAATACTCAATAATAATAATAACCTGTCATTTAATTTTTATATCCAAACAAACCAAAGTTGAATAGTGAATACAACACCGGATGCACACCAGTACTCAAAAGTGTTAAACAAAATGGTTAATTACTTATATTCAAATCAAAAGTGACTAATGAGCTTCTACAAGTATTTCAGGATATGGCAGTAGAGTACTGAATTGAAAATTAAGTATGGTTGTCAGAGTACGTTTAACTTATGAGATATAAAAAGTCCTAAAAAAAAAATGCTAATAATTTAGGACAGAAATATGCAAAAATAAAAATTATTCCCAGTTAAAATGCCCTCAAACTGAAATTTCAGTGACATTAAATCAATCAATTACTTCTACTAATGTTGTGAGGGGGGGATATGAAGGAAGAAGCCTTTCTATAGAATTCTTGCTCGAAATGTAACTTTGAGCAATTAGGCTGACTCATTCTGACTCACTTATTAATGAAGTTAGACCATCGGATATAACAAGTACTGGTGTCTCATTCAAACTCAAATGATAAAATACCACCAAAAAGCTAACACA
>JAUZNK010024878.1:0-19932 GCA_035046665.1 Euphysa ruthae | reverse complement strand
TATATATATAATCATATATTGGTTATTTTTTTTAAATACAACATAAATAAATTTATAAGGTAAATTTTCACTGCAACATCAGTATAAATTTGCAAGTAGAAAGATATGAAGATATAACTGTTGGAAAAATTTTTTTCAAAAAATTGTGTTCATACTACCGAGAAATGCAATTCAAGCAAAAAAATATAGTTTCATACCTCTAACTTCTGGTTGACATCTGTTGGTATTATTGAAAATTTAAAAGAATGTACTTTAACTTTTCCAGGTTCTATATACAGATCAGATTGTCCTGAAGATTGAGCAGCACCGTCATGGTCATCCACTGTTATACATTCGTTATTATAAGCCTACAAGGATATTGTAAATCTTATAGTATCATTTATATGGGTTAGTGTAGAAACATAACAAATCGACCCATGTCGCTAGAATGCAATCTAATGAATTAATTGTATACAAGGATATGGAGCCATAGTTTTTACGCAATGAGAATCTTTTATCTGCAGCTCCGATTTATTGAAAAATCATAAAATTAAAAATATAATTTATAAGTTATCAACTAAACTTCTGCACTAACATTTAAAATTACAATAGTTTTGTTTTCTTTAATATACAGTAATAAAGAATACATAATACTTACGGCATTGCTAAACTGAATTCCAAGTACTGAGAACCTTATAGGAAATGCACTAACAGACCTTAAATAAAAAGAATAACAAATATTAATGAAAATTTGCTATGGTAAACAACAATTTCTTTATCTTTTTAATACAAACTAAGGCCATAATTTTTTTCAAAAAATAATTAGCTTCCTACAAGGCTAGAAGCCACTAGGCAGAAAGCTAAGAGGTGATGAAAAAAACTACAAACTTATTACACTGAAATGCTACTCATACACTGAATGGGAGATACCCAGATTTGAACACAATCTCGTTGTTTGAAGTCAGATGCTCTAATGACAGAGCTATCCGGATATACCATGACCATGTCCACAGAAAATAGACCACACACACGCACGCACACACACATATATACATATACACATACACACACATGCATACACACATATACATACACACATACTCACACATACATACACACACACAAATACACACATACTAACATACATAGACACACATATACATACACACACATAAAAAACACACACACAGACACAAACACACACACATACATATAAAATCACAATTCTATAAGTGATTTTAATTTTAAACATTAATTATTGCTGAGTTTTTTTAAAAAGACTGAGGGATATAAATTCAAAAAATCATAAGAGCCTGTGAGTCATTGTTTGATATATCCCATGATTTAGTTTATTTAAGTAAAGCTATTAAATTTCTAAATTTTGCTTACTTTTCATATATTTACTAGATAATATTGTTGTCCAATTTTTGAAACTCCTATTTGCATTGAGTAAATTTTTCCTGACTTATGTGTCTTAATTAAAAATTAATTGTGTCACCTGGGTATAAATTTTCTTATTCCATTTCTGTAAACTACCCCTTTCAATTAATTAAATAATTATAGAGGACCTAAACCATGGATTTTCTGTTAAAATAAGAACTTAATCTACCATAATTAAATAAACCATACCAACTATATCTTTACCAAGGTTCCTAAAGTTATCACCAAAATTATAAAAATAGAAAGCAGTTTACAAAACAATGTTTAAGTCAAATGAAAAACTAAAATACTTACTGACCTCATGAAAAAAAAACCTCAAACAAAAAAATCAAACCTATCTATAGAATGTGAATTCAAATAAAAATATAATGGTGAAACAAAAAAGATAGCAACAAGAACAAAACAACATCAAAAATGTGTGCAAGAAGATAACGACACAGCAATTGTGCACCAAAACAGCAATTTTTCAAATATAAAGTAGGAGCAGGTTAAAGCATTAAATGCTGAACCAAAAAAATTTAACAGAAAACTTTAAGAGTCAATCAAAATACAGTATAATGAATGTGGACCCAAAAAAGGTATGAACCTAGATGACAGTTAATATGTAAATTTTTTTATAATTATGAAATCAAAAAATCTCTAAATATGAACCAACTCATTAAAGTGATTAAAGTGATTAAAATCCAAGAGAAAATTTCTAACACAATAAAATTTAGCATAGAGAGAATCGCATATTATTGATGTTTCTGAATTAATATCAATAGTTTGCCTACGCTGGACAATAATTCTTTGGGGTTAATCTCACTAACCATTTTCAAATAAAAAAAATAGTTACCAAAGCTTCAATTAAACTATTACTTCAATTAATAATCTAAAATATCAAATGATTTAAGCAGAATAGACCTTAATTTTTAGAAATTGAGAAAAATTTTATGTTGGGAAAGTAATAATTAGGGACCACACTCCTGAATAAGAATCTTTGACTGGTGACCATATGAGTTAAAATGCTCTCAATGGTTGAAATTTTTTTTTTTTTTTTTTTTAATAAGTAGCTTCCTACATGGCTTGAAGTCACTACTATGCATGAAGATAAAGAGGAGTTAAAACTCCAAACTTACCATGCTGAAGTGCTGTTCATACGCTGAGTGGGCGATACACAGATTTTGATTCATTATCTTGTAGTTAGGAGTCAGATGCTCTACCGACTGAGCTATCCAAGTTTAAGAACTTAATGAAGAACTTAGCAAATAAATTTCAAGAAAAATATAAAAGATTACTTTTAAGTCAAGCAATTCAAATTTTTTTAAAAACTAAAAAAAACCTTGATGATAAAAGATGAGTTCACACAAAATTTTAGAACAGATGAAAAAACGTGTGACTTAACAGCGAATCTTGTCTTTGCTGGGGTTGAATAAAATTCTTTAATGGTAACAAAATTATTTAGTCATACATTAAATTTACTATAATAGTATCAACTTTATGTAATCATACTGTAAAATGTAATATTGTAACGATAGCAATTTGTATTACCTTAAATATACTTTAATTGTAACAATCTCATGCAGCCTGAAAAAATCACTGTCAAAGGATGGTCGACATTCAACTAAAATAACATTTTTAATGGTTATATATAGATTGGGAGAAAAGTAGAAATTGTATAGAAATTGAGTATGTGAATCACAAAAATATTTAAGTTTATTAAAGCTCTTCTAGGCTTATTTAAATTATTTGTTTTGGGTGTTCATGATCACCTGATATTTTTGTTAAAAAAGGCTACTTCTGCAATGATTTCAAACATGACTATTTCTGAAAACATGAAAGCTGTTACTTCTTTCATCAAATATTGATTCAGATTATAAATTAAGTCATAAGAAGATGCCAAAATAAATCTTTTTTTTATCTACAGACAAAAATAAAAATAAAAAAAAAAAAAAAAAAGAAAAAAAAAAAAAGAAAGAAAAGAAAAAGAAAACTAAACAATGCAATGTATTTATTTAAATGATACAAAGTTTAACCATACAAAAAGAGTTAATTTTATTTTATCACCAAGTAAAGTAAAAAATTCTTTAAAATTATAAAAAAAAAAAAAAAAATTTAAAATGATGACAAATGGCCCCACGAAAGGTCAAAAGTTTTCTAACTCAAAAAAGAAAAGATAAAAAAAAACATGACCTTCATAAAATAATTTTTTAAAAAAAATTTAAAACAAAATTGACGTTTTTAGAGGCATATATATCTATTAATATTTAAAATAGCCAGCATGCTAAAATGATGTTTTTATCTTGAAACATTTTGAACAACATTTTAGTGCATGGATCCAAGAAATAAAAATTTTCAGAAAGGTGTGTTATAGGTAAAAAGTTACCTCCAATGGTATGCCTAAAATGACCATATTTGGGGATAATCTTAGCCCGTACCAAAAAACTAGAATTTTCTTTAAGAATCTAAAACTACTACTGATATTGCACTATGACGCAGCTTAAATATTAGCACGTTGAAATATCTCATCTTTCGATTTTCTTCCTAAAGTGCAGAGGACGAGATATCAATTCAAAACTCAATTTTTTCGAAAACAATGATACTGAGCCAAGTTTTTGAAAAAGTTTAAGAGACCTACTGGGTCATAATTATTTGATAATCAGGTAGATTAAATTACCACAGTGTCAAGTGAAAAATATTTTTTTAAACAAGATGGTACAGCTGGCTGCAACATAAACAAGCTTCAAATCAAAACAGCCCATAAAAGCTTTGGAGAGAAGAATTGAGCTTTGGAAATTCACAAAGGAGAAATAACTCAAGATATTGGTGATGCTATAAATTAGTGTTCAATCAACCAACCAAATACCAAGAAAATTATAACGCAAAGCAGAAAACCAAATTCTGAAACAGTCTACATGAACACCTGACATGGAAATCCAAGAGTTTGCAACAAAATTCTGGATCCTCAAGCTTATGTAAAGAAATGTAACTCTTATTGACATTCCAATGAATTCAGCAAATGCTTTTACCCTTATTCAAGTTTCTTATTACACAACATATAGTTCATGTGTATGTCATTGTAAAATTCTGCAAACAAAAACTAGTCTTTTCAAATATGATTATTGGAAGTTATGAATTAAAATACAGCAAAGAATCGTCTCAATATTACCTCTGCTGAAATGACCAAATATTCTATAGCGAAAATTACATGAAAGTTTTTTATTTTAGAAAATGGTGTCTAATGTTTTCCTGTGAATAAAACATAGGAAAATGTTTATAGAGATATCCATGCTTAGTATCAGGATTTAAATATAAAAAAGTTTCAAAGACAAATCATATGTGCTTGTTAAGTTTGGGTGTTTAAAAAATTATTCAATTAAATTTTTTTTTAAATTTTGGACAGTAAGGCAACATTTTTGCAAAAATTTAATTAATATTTAAATTAGGGAGGATAAATAAGAGTGATTAAAAGCAAAAATACAAAAGAAACAGAAAAAAAAAGGGATATGAAACAAGCTAAGTGACTGGCAAAGTTATTTATAAAAATAATTAAGACTTAATAAAGCCATCCATAGAAATATATTTGATATGTAAGAAAAAATTTCTAAATTTAATAAAACTAATATTGCCTATAATATCTATCATGGCACATAGCAAACACCATTTTAAAGTCTAGTGCCAGCAATTTACTCGGCAATGGTATGGTCACTTTGGGTGACAAGTCTCCAAGTGTGTGTTCCCAGATAAAAGGAGCTAATCCTGTATTACCAAAAATTGGTGTTACAAAAAGTATCTAACAGAAAAACTTTCTACAAAATTTCATCAAATGATAAAAGTTTTTGATTATGATGATAAAAACAGACGTCATCAAGCGTTTATGTTTATGATTATAAAAATAGACGGCAAGAAACGCTTATGATTATGATGATGAAAACATTTTCAACAAACGTCTATGAACATGATGATAAAAACAGACGTCAAAAAACGTTTGTTTATGAAAAACAGATGTCAACAAAAGTTAATGAACTTGATGAAAAAAACAGACTCCAAGAAATGCTTATGATTATGACGATAAAAACAGGCGTCAACAAACATTTTTCAACTTCATGATAAAAAAAAAGCGAACAAAAATTTATGATTATGATGATAAAAACAGGCGTCAACAAACGTTTATGAACTTGTTGACAAAAACAGACACCAACAAATGTTTATGATAATGATGATAAAAAGAGACGTCAACAAACGTGTTTGAACGTGATGATAAAAACATACGTCAACAAAAGTTTTTGAATTTGATGATAAAAACAGACATTAACAAACATATATGATTATGATGATAAAAACATAAAAGTCGATATCGACAAACGTTAATGAACTTGATGATAAAAAGATAAGACAGGAAACGCTTAGAATGTAAAGATGATAAAAATAGACGCCAATAAATGTTTATAAAGATGATGATAAAAACAAAGTTAAAAAATGTTTATTAATATATAGATAAAAACATAGGTCAACTAACGTGTTTGAACTTGACGATAAAAACACACTCCAAAAAACGTTTAGAATGTAACGATGACAAAAACCTAAGTCAACAAACATTTATGAACTTGTTGATAAAAAAAAGCGAACAAACATTTATGATAATGATGATAAAAACAGACATTAAAAAACGTGTTTGAACTTGATGATAAAAACAAGACATCAACAAATGTTTATGATTATGATGATAAAAACATAAAAATCCATGTCGACAAACGTTAACGAATTTGATGATAAAAACACACGCCAAGAAACGCTAAGAATTTAACGATAATAAAAACAGATGCCAATAAATGTTTATAAAAATGAAGTAAAAAACAAATGTTAACAAATGTTTATGAAGTTGATGATAAAAAAAAAGCAAACATGCATTTATGATTATGATGATAAAAACAGGCATCAACAAACGTTTATGAACATGACGATAAAATCATACATCAATAAACGGTTATGAACATTATGATAAAAACAGAAGTTAACCAATGTTTAAAATTATGATGATATAAACAGACGTCAATAAATACTTATGAACTTGATGATAAAAACAGACATTAACAAACGTTTATGATTATGATGATAAAAATAGACGTAAAGAAAAGTTTATGAACTTGATGATAAAAACAGACATTAAGTAATTAAGCAATGCTAATTTTCTTTGGTACAAAATTATATGAAACTCACTAAATGATGCCAAACTTTCTAGATCAATAGTTTTAGTTTCATTTGTCTGTTTCCCTTCCTCTATAGCTGTATTCCATAACTCTTTAGCTTGTTCCACCGAGTCTAGGTCACATTTATTTTCTGCTTCTGGAGGTGTTTGCTAAATAAGTATATCTATATTTAATATACATACAATTTTTAATGATATGAGTGATATTTTACTTAAGATCGGAAATCTTTTTTTTATTTTTAGCCTTAGAATTACAAGAAAATATAACAAGCACCTAGTGACAACCAAAATCATCATAAAAATATTTCCTTAAATCACACAAAACTATAGTTGAACAGAAAAATTTTGTGAAAAAATCAAATTTAGACTAAATTTGACTCAGGACTATGTACAAATTTAACATTTTATAAAAGACTGAATTGACAAATTTTTGCCATAATTGGAATTTAGGCCCAAAATTTAATTTAAAAAATTAGTTTAAAAAAAATCGTACCCCCAATATGAACTTACGTTTTCTTAAAATAAATTTGCAAAACACTAATTAACAGTTTTGGAGAAAATGCTAAAGAGATTTTCAGGGGTCCAAAATTTATATTTGTTTGCTAAAGTCACTTAGGTTATTAATAACTCATCAGTATAATGTATTTTAATTATAAGTTTAGGCTAGAGGTTTTACATTTATATATAATAGGTTTAGTGAAAACCTTACACTAAATACAATGGCATGGTATTTGACTTTGAGTTTATCAAAACTATTTTCCAAATTATCCTCCATTTTTTTTATTGAACAAACACTTAAAGACTATCTGACTTCTAAATATAAAAAATCTAACAATAAAACTGATTGAAAAAAGAATTTATACTTATATTTTTTGCAAAAAAAAATTCCTAATTCATCACAAATATTTTGTAAGATAACAAATATGAAGATGGTAATCACGTCTTTGAAAGTTAAACAATCATTTTTTCATAAATACTGCCTGTCTGACGCACTTAAAACCCATTTTTTTACATCTGCTGAAATGTGGAAACAGTATAATCATTAAAACAGAGACTACAAGTTTTTTGGACAACCAATGATTATTATTCAATCTTACTCTTTAAAACAAAGATTATGTCCTTAAAATTAAGGAAGGCTTACACATAATGTGGATGCAGCCTAAAATAAAAGGGTAGGTCAATTACAAAATTACTTTTTTTTTTTAATTAGTTAGCCCCTTATTCATTTGGTTGATATCCTATTTATTTTAAAATCCTCTTTCCACTTATGGATTTCATGTGATTATAATTTATTCATATACCATTATTTTATCATATCTAATAGGCAATTATATAACTATAATATATAAATTCCGCATTCGCTAGAAAAGGGCTTGCAAGACAATCGATGCAATAAAACTCAAACTTTAAAACACAAATATATTTTTTAAAGAAAGGAAAACCAGCCTAGTGATTAATGTCTAACATTATAAATAACAGAAAAATATTCAAAATATTTCCTAAAATTAACCAAATTCCACCACAATTGAAGAGAAAAAATATAGAACTTTGGGAATGCTTTATCTAAAACTTTTTATAATATCCAAGATCCTTAAAATTAACCATTTGAATATTTGATAAAAATAAAATTCATGCTTGAATTGATTTTGCAAATATGTTACTTTTAATCCTAAAATGACCTTGTAGCAGGGAAGGAAAATATGAGATAAATTATGCCTTCTATGCTCCTTTAATATAGAATTTTAAGTAACTTCGAAGAAAATTTAATGTCATTTTTCTACCAAATATGACACAATTTAGTGCCCAGGCCTAGGGAGCAAGAATTTTCATCATGTGACCATATGAAGCAAAAGATCAGCGATCCTTTGACTTAATAAAACATTTAAACAAAAGTTTTCAGCAGGTGGTTAAATGAAGTAAATGCCACCTATGAATAATTGACTTTGTTTAGAATTAAAAAATGAAAGCAACAAACTGATTTTGAGAAAATTTCAAAAATGTCAATTTTCTCCCATATATGACATTATGACATGTTTTAGGGCCTGGGCCAGGGGAACGACAATTTTCAGGTGGGGATATTTTTCATCAAAAATTTAAAAACTAATGGGCAGATGATAACAATGTAATTTTTCAACCAAACATGACAAAGTTTGGGGCCCAGGCCCAGTACCAAAAATAAAAATAGGCAGATATACAGACAGGGGTGAATTTATTGGACTCAGAAATAAATAAAACAACAAAAAACAAACAATAGTGGATTTATAGTGGATAGCATTAAGCTACAAAACACAGGGAAACCAAAACAAAGCATTTCAGAAAGTTAAAGAGACGATGTCTTGTATTCTTATATACCTTTAAAACTCTCAATAAATTCATTTGTATTCTAGTTTTTTCATCTGTCCCAATATCACAATCTTCATAAAAATAGTAAGGAAGAATTATATCTATCGCTATGAAAAACTCTATTTTAAAAAATTTTCATAATTGACCAAAGCCTTCCAGCACTCTTTCTTTTAGAGGGACCGATTATTTAAATTTTTCAGTGGTTGATAAATATATGAATTTTCTCAGACTTTATTATAAACAAAGCAAAGAGTTTAGATTTTATGGTATGTTTGGGAAAGCCAATCCAGGATAATTTTCTTGATGCCTCAACATGCACATCACCTGATGAATGAAATTTCCTAGCATAAATAAACATAAATTTTCAATAAAAGCAACAAAAAAAGCTATTTTGGGCCATGAATAGTGCCCAAGCCTACAATCTATAACTTACTGCAGATGACTTACTCAGAAGATTTATATTGGTCAAAATGAATGGACCCTTTTCAAAAAAAGTAATATAAAAATAAAGGACAAAACAGGTTTTTTTGAAACTTTTAGTGTTTAACCAAATTTAAAAATTTAAAATTAAAGCTTCAACAAACATTTTGAAAAACGTTTATTTAAGACTTACAGCAAAAATGAAATTATTATATGATTTTCTCACCATTTTATTCTTAAAACGGTTTTTGTCTACAGCATATATAAATAATTAGATATAAATCTAAACAATAAAAAAATACAGAAATAGTTAATTATGAAATATAGAAAAGATACTATTAGAAAGCAATTCCAGGCAGATCGTTACATAGTCTTGCGTATTGGCTGTTAAGTAAGCACATCTAGACATAAATCCATTAAATCTTTTAATATTGTATTTGAATTTCCTTTTGAGTTTGCATTCCTCTTGATAATTCAAATTGCATATCTAGTATTATGAGAAACTTATTACAACTTTCTTTTTGAATATGTGGCTTGAATTTGACCCAATTTTGGAACTTGAAGTAAGAAAGAAGTACACTTATGAAGAAAATAAAGCATCTAATTTCAAATTGAGCTCATATTAGGATATGCCATTGAAAGTTTAGTTTCTTCAATAGCCTTGATGTTACATTGAAAATATGATTATAAGGAGCAAGGGATATATCATAGATATCGGCTTGTATAAACAATACTAGATCTAAAACAATAGAAGTTTTCTAATATTATCAAAATTAACTAAATACTTGCACTTTAAGGTTTTGCTTTGAATGCCATTTTTTTCATACTAAAACTATATATTGTATGTTTTTTTCACTGCTTTTTTTTTCCATTGCTTCAATCAAAGAAAATTTAAAAAAACTAAAATAAATAAAAATTCAAATTTTGAAATCATATTTTTTTTTTTATATATATTAAAAAATTATTTTTATAAATCCATGGTTTTAATACCTTGGTGTTTCTTATGTATCCTGGTCAGAAAAAGATTGTTAGTGGAAAATAGTCAACTTTAATCTATTAAAATAATTATATATTATCAATAGACATTAACTCTGCTAGTGCCTAAATCCGAATTAGTTAAACTAGCATCTCAAAGTACCAAATTAGGAACTTTGTAAAAAAAAAAATAATAACAATGATATTGGTTAATCTCACTTTCAGATGATTTTGTAATTAAACTCAAGTTAATCTCACTTTCAGATAATATGCTTCTGTAATTAAATTCAAATTAATCTCAATTTCAGATACTTGTGTAATTAAACTCAAGTTAATCACACTTTCAGATAATATGCTTCTGTAATTAAACCCAAGTTAATACAAAATTTGTAAAAAATTCATGAACTAACTAACGTTCACGAAATTGACAAAAAAAAATTTCAATTCAGTTTAAATCTATGGGACCAGATATTTTGACAGTTAGGTTTTAAATCAAAGACTTCTATGGTTACTTAATGGTTTGAGACATTTTGCAGTAGAAATCATTGCTGAGAAATTGTCAGTATATATAAGAAATAGCCATATTAGTAATATTCAATTAAGCGATACTTGTGAGACAATAGTGACTCACCGTAAAGCAGTTTGCAGGACACTGGTTAGTAATAACCACCATCTCTCTCCACGATAGAAAGGAGACACTCTATTCAACAGTCTAAATATTAACATAAAAAATAAACCAATTTTAGTAATCAACATTTTCTATGGTTGTCAATTTCTTTGCAAAAAATGTGCAAAATAAATTCAAAATTTGTCATTTAAACTACATTATCAGTGTATATTTTAGGTACAGGACAACAAAAAACAGAGGGTAAGACCTGGTAAATGAAAAGGAGCAGACTACCTTAGAACCTTGCCACCATTCAGTATAACATATTAAAACAAACTACATCGATCAAACTACAACCATCTGTGTTTAAAAAATTGCTTTAGACTTTAAAAGGTTTTTTACCTAAACAAGCCTGATCTTTCTAATTATTAAGCAGTCATTGGTCAAGACGAGTCAAACATTTTCAACGAGTTCCATTATTTCTTCATATTGGTTGAGGCCGAGGTTATATAACTGGTTTATATTTTCATGGGTTGTATTTCTATATTTTATATTTCTATATTCATAGCCATTGCTAAAATGCAACGTACCCATGGATAGCTATTGGCATTATTAATAATAGCAAAATAGCCATTGATAACATTCACATAGATAACAGTTTAATCAGCTGATAACTACAACATTACAATGCTAACTAAATTCAACATATCAATAACTAACAATTTGACCTTCAGAAAATAACAACATTGATTTTGCTAACATGCAACATGCCTTTAGATAAACAATCATTCCATTAAAAACTAAAATATAAGTGTTTCCCCACATATGACTTTAACATAGCCATTACTAACATACAACACACATCCAAATTCTTTAGATAACTAATAACCTCCCATGATTTTTGAAACAGTTAACAGCAACAAACATTCAAAACACATGATATAAGGTGTCTACAAATAACCTTGCAGTGACTGATAGTATTAAAGCGGCCATTGCTAACATGCAGTGTGCCCATATATAACTGGTCGCCCCACTACCAACTGCTAAGCACTTATTTCTTACATGAATAGCGTCAAAATATAACCATGCCATTGTTAAAAAATAATGTGTATAACTTTTTGCTGTATTGATAACTGCAAAATGTAATCAATAAAATTTTCAGTCATTTTCAAAGTATAGCTACTTTTAATTCTTCAATCTTTTATTAAAAGATTAAATATAAAGTGCGTTGTCAATACATTTTATCAAGAAAATTTTTCCTATTGTTTAGACATGCTTTTTAAATGGCTATAGTTTTCAGTTATTTCGTTCTAATGTCTAACTATCTGGTTCAGCCCTTAACAACGGCAATAGCATATGTTTGTGATTGGATCATTCAGTAATATTGGTTTGCAATCATTTCTTTCCCTAAACCTTATCGGTACAAATTTTGCAAAACAATTTTTGTGATTGATTTGATTTTTGAGTAAATAAAAAACATTAAGTAAAAACCTAAACATTTTCTAAATGGGAAGCAAGTAAGTGAAGGATTTAACTAAAGAGGCTCACTTGGTGAATGGGTAAATTTTTGCTAATGAGTTTATTTGTTATACACAATGATTGGCTGGGAGAAATTTCACCTCCAGAACTTAAATACATTCTTCTTGTACAATATTGGATGAGTGATTATCATTTTGAACAAAATTTATTTTATTAGACAAACGACTTTCACTGTTTTACAAATTTAAGTATGAGTAAAACAGTAGAAAAATATTCAGAATGGCTAAACAAATATATTTGGTATTGCATTCGAAAATACCTACGTAAGTGATTTAACGTAATCTTTTGCATTAAAATATTCTTCTCCCATCTGTACCACTAGAACAAAGTAGAAATACAAAGCAAAAAAATAAGTCTTTTTTTGTATATTGATTTTAGGAAAGGTGTGATATGCATTAATTATTTTGATAATAAACTCCCAACAAAATCAAACACCAAAGTATCACATCCATCATTTAAAAAGATTGCGAAAAGAAATTTAATTAAGTAAGCAAGCATTAACTTATCCTCAAATATATTAAAAAAAATAAATAAATAAAAACTTTTTTTTTTTTTGAACAAATAGCACTTCTTTACCTCAATTATCAAAATATAAACACTTTCTCAAACTTTAACATACGGTTAAATTATTCAAAATTAAAGGCCTTAGGTAAAAAATGAAGTTATGAATTTTTGATACAGCCTAGATATTTAAATGCTGTTTAATATTTATATGCATTGGTTGATAATCTGTAAAAAAGCAATTTTCTTCACTTTTATGTTTGCTTGATAAAAAGAATAGATTTAGTTTTATCTTTTTCCCACAAAAGGTAAAGTATATATACAATCATTTAACTGATTTTTAAAAAAAAATTATTTTACTATTTTCCAAATAAATGGATAAAATAAAATGCAGCAATAAATTTATTATTTATATACCAATAAATTTTCTTGTATATGTGAAACCACATTCACGTCTTATGATAATATTTGTTAGGTAGCTAAAGCACAATTTAACAAAATCACACATGTTTCTTCTTCATTTAGAACTGAAATCATCTACTGCTGGGTAAATCAATAGTAACCAGCACACTTCATAATAAAACATACATGGACATAAACAAAAAAAAAATCCAAACTTGACAAGAAGCAAAACAACTACATCATTATCATAATTTCTATATATTTTTTTAAGTTCTGTAATAATTGAGATGGATCAATTGTAATTCAAGATGTTCTTACATGTCATAAATGCATATGGACATAGAAAAAAAAAGAAGAAAGGATGTACTTACTCAAAAACAGCTTCATGCGTATTGACTTGTATTCTCTAAACTGGGTAACCGCACTGCTTAATAATGGTATGACAATCCACTAAACACAAAATTAAGAAAAAATTTTATATTTTGATGAGGAAAATGCCGTCTGTAAGGTAAACCTTATGAAATTTTGATAAATTACAGATTTAAAAAAAATATAGCAGATGGCATGAAATTTCAAAAAAAAAATGAAAAAAATTTATTTTTGGAAGTGTTTTAGAAAGCCAACCTCAGAGTGGAAATATTTTATAGATGGTGAACAGCACCTTTCATATAACATTCTTGCTCACTAAAATTATCTGTCTTATCTTGAAATATGCCTATGAAAATCATTATTATAAATGTAACCAAATATAAAAAGAATTGTAAAAATTATAAACAAGATCAACACAGAATATCAGAAGAGGAAGTAACTTATATCAGAATTTATGTCCTTATTAAGGTATGTGACAATCACCAGACAATAACCTTTCGAGGAAACTTAATATAAAGGTTTGTTTTCTTGCAATTCATGATTTATTTTATAATTAATTAACCCCTTAACTGAAACTGACGCATATTTCTAGCTTTTAATACTGTAGCGCTGTGTGTGACTGACGTATATTTCCGTATTTCTGATGTGAAAAACGAAAGAGAAAAGAGAAAATTTTTCACTATAGGCTGGTGATTTTAGTTATTTTATGTGGGAGTTGTTTATAGAAGTTTGGTCCTCATATACTTTGATTGTTTCAGAATAAAGTGTGGTTAAACTTGTGAATGATTCAGTAAATTTCAGTTAGTAAAAAAAGTAAACATGGCTTCTGGGTAGAAAATTTATCCAAAAAGACAAAAGTATTCCTTTGAAGAAATAGATGAAAATATGGGGAAAAGTGACAATGCTCATCATCAAAAGGTGATGTTGTTGTTGATTATGCAGTCACTGCTGATGAGATTGAACCTGTTGCTGATATACCATTAGCAAAAGGCATTCCAAACAATGAGCCTAATTGGGTTAATACAGAAGGATACAAAACAAATTCAATAGAGGTCAAAGGGAATCCAGGACGCCATACAAGTTTACTAGCTGATAGTAGTCCCCTTATGTTCTTTGAAGCTTTTGTAACTGACGAACTTGTTGATGTTAATGTTCAGCAAACTAATCTTTTTGTAACACAGATTTGTGAAATGCAGGAACTCAAAGATCTAGAGTTAAGAAAAAAATGGACACCGGTAACTAGAAATGACATCAGATTGTACAAATATTATGTGTACCAAATGGAGGGATAAAAGAAAATTACATATGCCGAGTACTTGCGTTCAACATGATTTAGTCACTGTTCAAAGAGCCGGTAAATAAAAATAAACTCCGTTAGTGATAAATACATATAACAACAACATGGGTGGTGTTGACCGCGCAGATCAAATGATGACAACTTATGAATCGGAAAGAAAAAGAGTAAAGAAATAGTATAAAATGATGTTAATGCACTTGTCCATGCAAATATCACAAACAACAAGCTATCTGCTAAGGACTTCTTTACAATTTAGAATATCGATTATTGAAGAGAGTATTGAATAAATCATGAGTCATTAGAGAAAAAAGAAGTCACACTCGTGTATTTCCATCTCCATTACGACTAAAAGATCGTCATTTTATTGTAACTGTTGCAGCAAATGAGAAAAAAAATAAACACAGTAGATGTTGTATATTCAGAAACAAAATTAGATCTGAAAGCAGACAAATGTGTGGAAATTTTAATGCTGGTTTATGTGTTGTACATTGTTTTAAATTATATCATACTAAGAAAAACTTTAAAAGCAATTATAATATTAATAATTTATTAATATAATTTTATAATACAACAACTAATTCATGAATCTATGTCTTATTCCTTATTTGTCCTCAAAATTTCAATCCCTAAAAATATTCATATCAAGAGATATGCATTGTGAAAATATGTGAACAACTTTTCTATAACTTTCCACGATTTTTTTTACCCTTTCTGATAACAGATAGAGTTCCAACTGTAACTATTGGCATTATAAAAGCTCATAAACAAAATATTTTGAGGTACGAAAAATACTATTTATAAATATCCACCACAGTAAAAGGGTTATGTAACTGCAAACTAAGATAATCTTATCTCAAAATAATGGTAATTACAATAATACTATATTGAAACTTTAGTACTCAAAAATAAAGTCATGGCCAGACCCATGAAGTGTACTTACCAAAGCGTAAAGGGCCAAAAGTCGTCTTTTCGATTAGAATGGTTAATTCATTTCTAAATTTCTAATTGTTCAGTAGCCCTCCTCAATAAAAAAGCAGTATCAGAATATTTTGTATGCAGTTTTTCTTTTGATAAGTTGAAAGAATGCATTGAACTTAAGAAGATGTCTCAATTTTCATCTTTTTGTTGTTGAAAATCATAGAATGTGAAACGTTCATTTGGTAAAAATTTAACAGTTGGGTATTTTTAAACTTTTTTTAAAAAATAAGTCACTTCCTGAAAAGCTTGAAATCACTAATAGGCAGTAAGCTAAAGAGGAGTTAAAACTCCAAAATTACCGCACCAAAGATGCTAATTCATCACTTCCCATTTCATTGGAAGAATGAGTACATACTGCATAATTCACTATTCCATATCTATCATATAACTACCAGTCAAAAGTAAATATGAAAAAGTATACTCCCGAGAAATTTTAAATGCATTAAAATAGGAGATAAAATGAGAAATATGAGACCATCTTGAGCTAATTCTAACAATTGCTGTTTGTAAAGTATCTTTTCGTTTGGGCAGTGGTTGTTTAAATTTATTCATTCACTAATTAGTTGTCAAAAAGTGTGTAAAAAAAATTACATATTCAAAATATTAAAGCATTTTTTAATTTGATATTAACCTGGTTTATTTACCTGGTTTGTTGATAATTTAAGAAAGTGTCAGGTGACTCAAAATCATGTGCACCAATATTAAAACTAAAGCCAAAAATACAAATTTCAAGATATGTTTAATACTGATAAGTTTGGTCTTTTCATCCAAGCATAAAAAAAAAAAAAAAAAAAAAAAAAAAAAAAAAATCGGTATTGAAAGTTTAAAAAATTAACCAGTGGTAAACACACCAAAGTCAGACTTATCACAGAGATAGTAGCAAATGCTGAAGGTAAAAAAAAAAAAAAAAAAAAAAAACGCTTAAAATGCTTAAAGAATGTGAAGTTTGTACCATTTGTGTATAAGGCACAAAGAAAAAGTTGAATTCCTTGGTCAGAATTTTAAGGTAACATTTATTGTTAATAATTAGCCAGCACACCCACATCTGCATGATATGAGAGATATAGATAGGCACCATCATACAGGATGCAATCATAACTATTGAGCAGTCATGGTTTGCAAATACCACAATTATTTGCATTAAAGAAACGTATGCTCCGTTCTCAAAATTTACAGATTGTTAGATGAATAAAGACCTTCATCACACAGATGAGAAAGTAACAACCTCCATTTGATCATTACTAAGTAATGAAGAGCTGCTGCACCAGTCAACCATTGCAAATGCCAGTAAAAATGAAGTTGCAATGATTGATAATGGAGTGGAAAATGTAATCAACCAAGAAAAAGCAATGAAGCAAAAAGTATTATTTGAGGCAATGGACTTGATGAAAGCTTAAAACTTTCCCTAAACGATGTTATCAATATATATATTTAGTAGGATATATATATACACACACAGACGCACGCATGCATGCATACACACACATAACATTTAGAAATTTAACATATTACAGAAATTTGCTAATTTATGTATTGCTATAAAAGTGCTCTAAAACTAATAATTACACGATACAAAAAATATTAACCCTTTAAGTACCATAGGTAAAATTTTTGAGCAAAATGAAAAAAAAAAAAAACAAGATCTATACATAATCAGTCATGACTGTTAAATTAAAGAGTACCCCTTTTCTGCAACTGCTGGTGAACTTCAAAAGTTCAGTAAGGTCTCATTTTTTAGTTCATAACTGTTGGTTATATCAAAAAATTTTGAAAATCACCACCCTATTCATACCCAACACGATTTCTTAAAAAAAAAAAGTACGAAAAAAAAAAAAAAAAAAAAATTTTTTTTAAATAAATCACAAAAGGCAATTTTTGGATGAATTGAATAAAAATAAATGTGTGTTATTGAGGTGATAAATCTAAAAATTCTTAAAAAAAAAAGAAAGATTCAAAACACCAAATTCAGTTTTTAAAGCACTTCAACATCAACTCCGGGCAAGGCTGTAAATTCTATTAATGACTCAGTATTGTCTACAAATATCAAAACCAGAAGGGATTTTTCTTTCTTTTTTTTTTTCTCATTTTCATTCTGAAAAACCATAAAAATTTGACTCAGTTCCCTTTTAACTGCTCCCTTATAACTTCAAAAAATGATCTGCTTAAACAGATTTAAGAAAATAGAACATTAACTCCTTAAGTAACATTCCCATATTCATATACAAGATTTTCTAGTACCATCAATAGAGGAAAAACATTGACTAAAAAAATTTGAAAAATTGTTATGGTATGAAGATTTATCAGAAGCAAATATAAATAACATAGCTAAAAAATTTATAATTAATCAATTTTCATAAGGAGAGCATTCATGTCAACTATTTGTTTATTTTTATAGTGGATTCTTTGACACTGAAAATTGCAAATTCCAAATTAGTGTACTAACAATAGAGTATTAACCATGAACTATATATGTTTCATTTTTGAACATGAGAAAATGGGGATGCGTAGCAAAGCCCCACAAATTTTTTGCTATTTAGCCTTTAATAATGCTCTATAATGGCCCAATGAATTATCATTTCTGTGTTGAATATATCGGTAGATCAGGTAAAAAAATACGAAAAGCGAATTAGAAAAAAGACATTAAATCTTTCATAATAATTTGTACTTTAATTGGCAACAGATTACCTGTAAAAGAAAAACATACAAAAAGGTTAAAAAAAAAAATTTTTAGATTATATATGAGATTAAACATAGGCAAAGTAATTTATTTTAAATGGTTTAACCAAGTAACTGAAACATAATCAAAACAAAAAATAACAGATAGAATGAAGAGTTAAGTATGTTCTTTTGATTCTTATTTTGTTATCAAGAAGAATAGAATTTAAAGTAGTGGATATAAATAACAGCGTAGAGAGCCCCACGCTACAAGACCATAGCTAGCACTCTGACAAGCATTTAATTCAGCTAAGGAATGATCATTAGCTTTAGGTGGTATCTCGTGTAATGATAAAAAGTACTTGATTGCCATACCATCCTAAGTAGTTTAACATTATTTGTGGGTGATCATCGCTTAATAAGTTTGACTTTCAATGATCATCCCCCATTATGGGAAATATATATTAAAAAAAAAAGAGAAAGAAAATGATAATGATGATAATTCCAGATTTTGATAAATTGAGAAAAACAACATTTTCAGTATAAAATATCTAAACATTGGGCCAATGTTCCTGAAAAAAAATTATTTGTTCAGGAAAAGTATGGGCTACATTATTTCTATTCATTACCAACTAAAAATAAAGTTTGAACAAACGCTATATTTAAGTCTTTAAGAATTTAAAAAACAGAAATTGTTTTTAACCAGCTACATTTTCTCTTTTAAAACTAGACAACTTCATAATTTTTTTTCTTAAAACAATACCCCAGAAGAAATATTCCTCAAAAATCACATCAAAAACACTTACATAATGCTCAACTTTTAATTCTTCCGATTGCAATGCCAATACACCAGCTTGTTCCATTGCAGGATCCGGAACTTCTGAAGCTATAAAATATTAAATTTATCATAATACAACCTTCTTTCAGAAAGCAAACTCTCATTGATATTATTAAAGCGTTACAGTCTATTATTTCTATAGAGTAAATTTTTACTTATTTAATCCTTGTGTGTTTGGTAAGCTGAACAAAAATTTAACTGTTTTTACAATTAAAGCTGTTGTGTATCTCATTACACTCATGGAACTTTTTTGTCAAACTATCATTTATCATCAAAATGAATATCTTGATTACCCCCTTAATGAATTTAGCTTAAATTTTAAGCTCATTGAATATGTCAGATTTTAAGTTAAAAAGAGTTTTATTTCGAATATACCCTTATTCCTATGAAGTAGAGGATAT